>MCJB01031517.1:33458-44412 GCA_002018475.1 Nicotiana obtusifolia
GGGGGGGGGGGGGGGTGCATGACATATCTTGATGCGCGTTAATATCAATCAACTTTTTTCATCTTTTTAGATCTGCTTTTTATGCTTTCTAGTTTTAATGGGCAAAACATGTAACTGGTAATTTGGAGGCGAGGTCGAGTCATTTTTTACAACGGTGGGTATTTCTGTCTTTTTGCCTTATTGTTTTTCAAATAATTAGTTGACGTCAAATAAAAAAGATTCCAGGTTTTTATTTCATCCTTCTGGTGCGAAACACTTTCAAACGGTCTTAAATCATTAAAGATTTAAATTTGGAATTATTTATGACGCATCCTTAACCATTAGCTGTTTAATTTCATCTCTGATGTCACGCAGCTTCCATATGCCCAACTTCAGGGTTATTTTTAACATATATAAGCTAGATCATTACCTTAGAAAAATTTATCAAACCAATAGATGTCATCTATTTCAAACATATTATATAATTATGGCTAATTTTTATGTATATATTATATAAGTTTAAATACAAGTTTCTCGTAGCTTTATTAGCAGAAAAAACACCCTTAAAATAAATAGGACATGTCAGAGTGGCGTGATGTCAGAGACGAAGGAAATCATATTGACTGGAGGACTAAGAATAAGTTAAGAACGATTTTTAACACATTATAAAATATTTAGGGGCCGTTTGATAGACAGTATAGGTATTACAATACCTGCATGAAATCATGTATTGAATAAGTACATTGTTTGGTTGGCCATTTTCTACTTACACAAAAATTCAACATTACTTATATCATGTATGGTTGTTCTTTTCGTTGTTAGTATAGATTAAAAATGCATAAGTTAGACAACAATCTATATATACATACATATATATATATATATATATATAAAAGCAATGGGAGATTAAAATAACAAAAGACAATTAATCTCCACTACTTCCGACTTAAAATCTATTTTTCACAAAACTCAGTTTGTGGATTTTTTTTGTTCAAGATTTCTATGTCCCCTCTCCTTGGAATTTCTGGAAGGAACGAATTTCGATTGAGCTTTACTTCATTCATGCGGGCAGTTCACTGGTAAAGAAGAGCAAGTAGAGAAGAAAGTTGACCAAAGCTATTTTCTTTCTTTGAGATGAAAATGGGTAATTAAGTTATGTATAATGTATAGTAAATTTTAGTACAATAAGTCAAAAATATTCAACAAGAAATAATTTATGCATTGTAATCACTGTATAACTTAATCTTGCAGTACTAATTTCTGCACAACTAATTCTTATATTAGTAGTTCCTACATGACTAATCCCTGCATGACTTGATTCGAACTAAACGACCCTTGGTGCTCGTTTGATTTGAAGATAAAATAATATAAGTATGTTTGGTTTGCATTTTGAACTTGTGTAGCTAATCATGCTATAAGTTAATAACCCAATTGGTGTATTTATACCCAATATAACTTTGTATAACAACATATGAAATAAATTATACATCGATTAAAACTAAAAGACAATTAATTTTTGTCGTCTCCTCAAAATCAACATCAATCTCCTTTATATCCCATTTTTAGTATATATAAATAACGTTCAGTGAAAAATAATCTTGCATAAACATAACTTGTTGCTCAACCAAAAGATTTAAAGTTCCCAAAGCAAGAAAGAAACGACATCGAAAAAGTTTGGAAAGTTAAAACTGCAATTTTTTTTTATAGTGGGGGTGCAGTACAGCAACTTGTGCCACCTTGACTAATTCACTGAATATCTAAATGTATAAAGTCCACTAAGCTTGAAGACACAATTATTCCTGTAATAAGATTCATTTTCCACTCAGTTTCCAGATCCAGACCAATGACAATGGCTAAATTCTTGTCATGCCTGGCTGATCTTAAATTCTTCCTGTATCTATGATAAACACCAAAATTTGAATAATAATAAACAAATGAATTCTAAGGAGGCAAGAGTCCAAGAGAAAGCCAGTTAATGCAAAATGAAATACAGGACAAATAAAGGTCTTGGATGGTAAGACATATACACAAAGGATATACTTCATATTAGCAGTCACAGGATGATCTCTTGCCCCAATTTAGCTGTTTTTACAAGAGCGTCTGCAAAATACTTCAGTTGTCCAGAGAACACAATTCATACACATTTAATGGAACCTACAACTGGTACTTGAGAAAGGTACTCCCATTGAAACTGCAGTCTACATTATGCATCTTTCCATTGTGGCGAAGAATCTCAACAAAACTCTCTTCAAGAAAGAGTTACGAAGTTAAATGGATGGACCTTCGCAAGAAATATCTTTACCAAAGAGTTCACTTATTCCTTTAGCAGGATCCTTCTGTTTTACAAGTGACTCTCCAACTAGCACCTACAAAATCCAATGACATTTATGATATATGCATCACATAAAATTGAAAAAATGGCATATGAAAACAACTAACTGATAAATTGAATCTAACATAGCAGATAATGGGCATAAGATTTGTCAAATGAAGACAAAAGGAACTAAGTGAAATAACTTCAGAATAGCAACGACTATGTATCCTAGTAACTATATGCAGTCCGCAGTAAGGATTTCAAGATTATTAAGACAACTTACTGCTTTAACACCAGCTTCTTGTACATAAGCAACATCAGCAGGTGTAAAGAGTCCAGACTCCCCAACCACCTAGAGAATTAAAGTATCAAGAAACATCACAACTTATTGAGAGAACAAATTACAAAAGAATAATAATTATAAAATATATGCATGGAAGTTCTAACAATTATGCCCTCCTCACGGATCCTTTTCCCACGTTCTCCTTCAAGAAGGTTTTTGGTATTGCTAATGTCCACCTTGAATGTTCCTGATAACATAAGAAATTAATTTTATGAGCCAATAAGACTTCAACAATTTAAGCGTGAAGTTGACATGCATGTGCCTATACTTGGTTTACTATGCTTGTACAGTTTTCACTTGCCCTACAGGCAGCCAAACAATTTGTCTCCTGATACTAATTGACGACATGTATACAAAACAAGTAATGATCAATGAATAGTGTTGTAATAAAGAAAATACCAAGATCTCATAAAGTTGACACGAGTGTGCCAATACTTGGTTTACTATGCTTGTACAGTTTTCGCTTGCCCTACAGGCAGCCAAACAATTTGTCTCCTGATAGTACTTGACGACATGTATGCAACCAAGTAATAATCAATGAATAGTGTAGAATTATAAAGCAAATACCAAGATCTCGATTATTGATGCCAATAAGCTCAATCCCATCGATTCCGAGGACGCGATCCATTTCCCTCTCATCATGCACCTAGAAGATGAACAACCAGGAAAAACAATTGAATATGCTAAGAATTAAGGAAATAAATAGAGGCTGAGAAAGAGATGCTATTTCTCTTGAAAAGGAAACAGAATCAAGGCAAAGAAAGATGAGAATCTCATCCATCAGCTAAGAATGTCAAATTACATTGAGAATACAGGGGAAATCAAAGCAAACATATGCAGCTACAGAAGAGCTTTCGACAAGAAAGAAACTTGTTGCACACATAATACATTATGAATCATTTTACCTAACTTAGAAAATGCAATTTCACTTTTTTCCGCTTCTTGGTTAACGAAATGTAGAACAAAAGCTTGGCAACACATCAATGTATCAAAGACAAATTTACCCCCTTTTGGTCCAAAGGATCGAAAACTACGAGTGAAGAAATCAAATTTTACCTCAACTAGCGCCGTCAATCCAAGTAATTTGCAGATCTTAGTCATATACATGATGTCAAGATCTGATAGAACAGCAGCAATTAAAAGAATTGCATCGGCACCTTTAATACGAGCATAGTAGATTTGCCAAGCATCTACAACAAATTCTTTACACAGCAAAGGACACTGCAAACGGTGGAGTTTAATGGAAAAGTTGATAAATTATAGCTTGTATAACAAACTCTAAGCTAACCTGCATACCTCTACTCCAGCATTTCTTATGGCCTCGAGATTTTCAAAGGTTCCCTAATTGATCAAATGAAGGAATGTGTCAATTTTAAGAGAAAATCACGTCTAAGCACATCATGATTCACCAATATGGTCTACAAGCAAATCTATGATGGAAAATGACATTCCTCTGAATTACTATTCCAAAAGTGACGACTAATAAGAATGTAAAAATCATCACTTTCATATAGCCTAATCAGCCAGTCTGGTAGATTTCACTATTTCCCATAGTCATTCATAGTACAAAGAGTACAAACCTTCTAAGAGGTTTGGAAAATGAAATTTCACCTGAAAATACTTCTCGTCTGTCAAAACACTAAGGCACGCTGCCCCACCTTTTTCGTAAGCTTTGGCAATCTCTACCTGTCAAATAAACATAAAAAGTTTGAAGTAAAGGTCCATCTGAAACATTGAACTCACTTTGACGATGGTTTGACCAAAAGGATAGGGTTCTTTGTCAACGACTATGAGCTATATGTGAGTTCACGGAGAAAATCCTATTTCATATTGGTAATAAAAGCCTGAATAGATGTTGTTTATTTTCTACGCTCGTTATAGAAAGTTAGGTCTTAAGCAGTTCAAAGTCAAAATATGGCCGGAAGAAGAAAATAATCATATGAACCTATGGAACAGATCCTATTCAAGTAAGATTAGGTGTCTGATGAACCTAATCTCGCATATGACTTAAACTATGCCTTTTTGGCATCTGGCTCTTTTACTTCCAATAAATATAGTTCCTGGATGAAGACCACATTTACAAGAAGGGGCAATTTTGGGAGCTGCAAGCATCCAGTGTGACCACTGAAAACTTGTGCGCAAGCAAGATTTCATTTGCTTGATGATGCAGGACTAAAAAAATGTAGTATCTTTTCCAATTTACAGGGTTGACAAACATTAGAACTGCCATCTCATTTGAAGAATTTCCAAGAAAAACAAAGATGGCCATTTTTAGCGTTTGACTTCTCTAAAAAGAAATTTTCATTTTTTTATTAAGTTATATTTGACTTTTTTATTTATAAGGTGTACATTGGGTTATTTTGTTGTTGTTGTTGTCGGTATATTTGACTGCTATATGCAGCTCTTCCAAAATAAAATGAAAACTAAAAACCAGCTGAAGCTAAGAAAACAGAGATTCAACAGGCTGCTAGCAATACTAGTTGAATATCTCTTTTACCTTGACATTTAAATGCATGGAGACCAATAATCAGTTTCCTTTTTTTTCTTTTTTTCTGGAATGAGGTAGAAAAGAAACCTAGCTGACTGAATCCAAGCTTGCAACTAAAAAGTTCAGGAACTATTAGATCAGTCAAATATTTTAGTGCTTGAAATGGGCGAATCAATATGGCAGTAGAGTCGGAAATAGTTAAACCTCTCTACAAATGCATTCTACTGTTGTCAAAGGTGCGCTTGAAGCGAGGTGCAAAACATGTTGAGCGCTTTCCCTCGCTTAGCGGGTGCTTTAGTGTCATCGTCAAGGCTCTAAACGTACTCCTGAAGAGGTCACATTAAATAATTGATATTTCACTATGTCGTATTCTCTTTCTAGTTTTTTTGTCCATATATTTGTTACTCATGCTTGAAGGAGAGCCTTGGAGCAACGGTAAAGTTGTCTCTGTGAGACCTATAGGTCACGAGTTCGAGTCCTGGAAGCAGCTACTAATACTTACATTAGGGTAGGCTGTCTACATCACACCCTTGGGGGCGGCCCTTCCCCGGACCCTGCTTGAACGCAGGATGCCTTGTGCATCAGGCTGCCCTTTTTATAATTCTAAGTCTTGGACTATATATACATATTTGTATTTTTTTCTCCATTTGCACCTTTCTTCATTAAAGCTCACGCTTTATTTGTGATTTTTGCTTAAAGCCCCAATGGACCTTATGTTTTTTTGCGCTTTTCATTTTTGATAACAGTGATGCATCCAACTAGATTTTAATCTCAAACTAATCTAGTGAAGGATAAAAAGTGATCATTCTTCATCTATTTCATTGTTACCTAATGGTCAGTTATATGCTAATTTACATAAGAAATCGATTGCAAAGTTGTTTTCAATAATTTTAAATATATTTCACCATACAGTTCAGATGACTTACGATTAAGTGAGATTAGTCAGTGAATTCCTTTTTTTTATAAGGAGATCAGTCAGTAAATTTCGTTTCATCAATTTATCTTTTTAGAGGATACAGATAAAATTCAACAGTTATTCCGTCACTAGACATCCTATCCTATAGCACAGAATTATGACAGAAAGATGCCAAGTGTGTCGTTAATCTCTGATTAGCTTTCAAACCTAATTTCAAACAACAAAAGAAATGGAAATTATAAAGGAACTTTCAATAACTAGATCAAGAATACATGTCAAACAAAGTAAGATTTCTTTTTATTTAATTTCACATGAAAGTAAACATCACACTTACAGGATTAAAATCTTCTCGAAGAACTCCTCTACTTGGAGAAGCCTTCTTAACTTCAGCAATAAGACCAGGCAATCCAGTTCTCGAATATGATCTTCTGAGAGCTCCTAGAAAATCTCTAGTAGGTGGAGCACTGCTAATAGCTTTCTTCAATGCGGAAAGAGGTGTCCTCTCTTTCATCTGGCAATCCAACCTCCAGTTTTAATTCATAGACAATGAAACAAAGAATGACTATCATAGGAACTCTCAGGCAGAATTTTGGATTTGAGCCTCATAGCTACCTGCGAAACTTCCTTGTCTTTGTACCATATAATTTCTTCTAGAATATTGCATGGAGTATTGCCTTCATTCTCCACTTGAAATTCAAAAGGGCCAACATAGTGCAAAGGAGGTCCTGTTGGTGGCCTCCTCCTAATTCTTATACCCTGACTTGCAGCTATTTCATCTTGCAATCTCTCCACTTCCCACTCCTTTATTTTGAGAGCATCTTCTTCAGAAATTGTGTCTTCAGAAACCACTGCAGATCCATCCTTCAATCAGACCAATTACAATGCATCTTAGAACCGAGCGTAAGGAAGAGCAGCATTTCTCATGTATCGTTATGATGCTACCAAACAATCTAAAGGCCAAATGGCAATTGGAAATATTCAAATTGAAATGAAATGTTAACAGGTATCAGACGAAAACTTTTATCATTTAAAGTTAGGAGTCAATAAATAAGTCAGTGCAATCACAACAATTTGATATGAATTGTAGAATATAGATATCACCACCGGCCTAAAGTAGGAGACGTGATTTTTATAAATTCTAAGAAATCAAACAACCCGATGCGCAAGTGATATGAACATGATTACAGAAATAATTATATCTAACCAGTCAGACTTTCTAAATCAGTCATAATGAATAGAAAAACATATATTATCAAAAAACTTCGTTGATATGCTTTTAAACAGACAATGTAGATAAGTTTATAGGATTTCAGTAAGCACCATTATTTGTGAGACCATCAAATGTTTAAGTATATCATTCTAAGGGAGAGATATGAACCGCAAAATATGAAAACCTTGATATAATAACCCTGCATATTTTCCATATGTGAAAGCCTTGGTGAACAGAGTTACCCGGTACCAATGCTGGTGAGACGTAATAAGTATCCAGTGGATTTAGTTGAAGTGCGTGCAAGCTGGCCCTAACACAACCGCTAAAAAAAAACACCCAGCATATCTTCTTGGGCCCACCTTCAGAACACAATACCATCCTAAGGACTCAATGTGTGTGTACATAATTTTCTGATCTATACAAAGATGTTCTGATTACAAAATAGACAATGCTCCCTTTGTCCCATTTGTGTGACACTATTACTATTTGGAAGTCAAATTTATGATGTTTTTAAAATCTGACCCTTGCTTGGTTCAGCAATGCATGACATGGAGGTGAGGCTTGGTACTCAAGTTATCCCCAGGAGATGGAGTTTCAAGTAACTGAGATTTATAATTCAAGGTAATGTGGAGATTGACGAAAATATCACACATCATATTGGAGCGGGATGGATGAAATGGAGGCTCACATCCGGGGTCCTGTGTGATAAAAAGATACCATCGAGTCTTAAAGATAAGTTCTACAAAGTGGTAGTTAGACCGACTATGTTGTATAGGTTGGAGTGTTGGCCAGTCAAAAACTCTCATGTCCAGAAGATAAAAGTAGCAGAAATGAAAATGTTAAGATGGATGTGTTGGGTTACTAGGAAGATAAGATTAGGAATGAAGATATTCAGAATAAGGTTGGAGTGATCTCAACAGTGGAGAAGATGCGGGAAGTGAGCTAAGATAGTACAGGCATGTGAAGAGGAGGTGCACTGATGCACCAATCAGGAGGTGTGAGAGGTTGACCATGGTGGATCTGAGGAGAGGTAGAGGCAGACTGAAGAAGTATTGGGGAGAGGTGTTTAGGAAGGACATGGCACAGCTGCAGCTTACCGAGTACATGACTCTTGATATGAGGGGGTGGAGGTAGAAAATTAGGGAAGAGGGTTAGTAGATAGACGCACGGTTTCTTTTTCATTTCAGTAGTATTAGTATTATGCTCGCTTTCTCTTATTCTTAGATTTCTAGTATTACATGTTGTTTATTTCAGTTATCCTATTTTTCTTGTTGTTGTTACGTCCTGCTTTTTTTCTTGCTGTTGTTGCTACTTCTTTTCCGTGACTATTTCTTTTCAGCCGAGAGTTTATCGAAAACAAGCTTTTTAACTTCACAAGTTAGGGGTAAGGTCTACGTACACACTACCTCCAGACCCCACTCATGGGATTTCACTAGGTATTATGTTGTTGTTGACACTTGCTTCAAGCTCCGGGAGAATGGCCCTACCCGATGTGATCTACACTGTATCTCTGACTGTCTATGTTGTGGAGCAAACACCGACTCAGAGGAGAAAGAAACTCCTTCCTGAAGTGAATTCAAGCTGGTGCATCATCAATAGAAAGAGACGCTCTACTGAATATTAGAATAGTGAAAAATCAGAATATTTAGCATTTCCGCTACCTGTTCTGTTTATGCCAATTGCTCTGCTCCTTATCACAATATTTTTAATTTAGAAAAATTGTGAGTCATAGTGTTTTTCATATAGTTTCTACATTTGTAAAATTTTAATCTAAGTGACTAAAAATTCGCTATCCAATGCATACCGACAGATTACATGGTTTACTTCTCATACTCTGATGCGATGCGATGCGATGCGAAGCGGTAATTGACAAATGAAAAGATTATTCGATCTTCTAGAGGCAATCATAACGCAATACTTAAGCAATGAATGCACGATTCAAGAAGCTACCTGTTGAACTCGAACGGGCGGACATTGCAGCGTAGAGCGAGCTCGATCAGTCATGAAAATTCCGGTTGGAATTAACCTGGAGAATGCGAATTTCTTGGCAAGGGGTTGGAATGATAGCCTAGGTCTTGCCGTCGACGCTGCAGTTGCCGTCGCGGTAAAGGTGGTTCTCAATGGCACTACAGCTTCCATTACAATGTGTTGACTGCGGTGGAAGTGTAGGACCGCCGTACGGAGAGTGGGGGCAATAAATCCGGGAATAGAATGGGATGGCGATTTGGACCAGATTATTTGTCACTTTAGGTTGCACGTGTTTGTCAAATGGCCCCTTTATTTTACTCCCTTGCTTTCCTTATTAATCCGTTTTTAATTTTTTCTTTATATTTTATATTTCATAATAATTAATTTTAAATATTTTATTTTATTCATAATAAAAAAAAATATAGTCACACAATTATGTGAATGTGTTAAGACAAGAGAGAGTGGAAAAAATAGGTAAAAAAGACTTTTTGAAGTATTGTGTAACAATTTAAGACATATTTTTTGGTTAACAAAAAAAGTGTAATTAAAGGGGTTCGGGAATCAGATTAAAAATAATAAAAGTTGTGGATAAATATTAAAATTTTCAAAAATTTTAAAAAATCATATCCTTTCAAATTATTTCAAATTTTCATTTCCCTCTTCTTTCTCCTCTTTACTTCTTCTTCTCTTTCTTCATTCTTCCTTACTTTCTTCTTTCTCTTCAACCTTTGTTGCTGCTGCTGGTGGTTCGTCTATGTCAATCTTCTTCTTCTTCATTTTCTTCCTTTTCTTTTTCTTCTTTCCCTCTTCATCTCATTTTTATCTTATTCTTCTTTTTTTATTTTTTCTTTTCTTCTAGTCGTTTAAAATATACGAGAGAAAGAGAAAAATATAAAATTTTACAAAGTGAGTATTATGCAAAATACCCTCGAGCTATTTAGAGATATTCTCATAAATGAGTATGATGCAAAACAACCCCTGAAATGTTTCAAATATCTATCTGAATGTTTGAAACATCCCGCGGATATTTTTTCTGCTTCATTCATTTTGATGTTTGATCTTTTTTCTATAAATATTTCAAACATCTCCACAAATATTTGAAACATTTGTACAGATGGTTGAAACATGTCTCTAGATATTTGAAATATCTTCGTAAATGTTTGAGAACGAGGAGTGACAGGGGATAGAGAGGAGCATTGCAAGATGGAGGAGCAAGGGGAGGATAGAAAGGAGCGTTGCGGGATGGAGGAACAAGGAAAGGACAAAGAGTGGCGGGAGGAGTGGGAGGAGGAATAGGGGTAGAGGAGAAGGGGAGGAGGAATGGGGTGGAGGAGGAGAGAGAACTTTTTATAAATAAGAAAATTTTGAGGTTTTCAAAAATTATATCATTAACAATGGTCACAAAAATATTCCTTCGATCCTATTCTTAATACTTTTATTTTAAAAATTAATACAAGGAAGTGTTTTAAAAATTAAAATTCCCCGAGAGAGTGACCAATAGATCATTTTATAAGGCCGAGGGACTTTCAAGTTTTAACTGTTGTACACGTGATCTTCTTTTTTACTCCTAATGATTATTGATGTGAGCATGACCTTAATGATAAGGTGAAGTGAATAGTTTAGACCTCAGCCTTACAGTTTTTCTTATTACAAATTAATCAACATATATAGATAAAATTATTTCTAAAAATAGAAAAATTTCCCAAAAATCTATTCCCTGCCATCCCCCCCCCCCC
>MCJB01031517.1:44453-66622 GCA_002018475.1 Nicotiana obtusifolia
CACCCTCTTCTTCTTCCTCTTCCTGCGCCCAGATCTGCCATTGTTACCCCTTTTGACTCGCAATTTCTTTTTATTTTTCACATAGAGCTCAATTTTATCTTGTTCTTTCTTCCTTTCCTCTCAACACCAAGTTTTAGCTCAATAGTAGTCAATTTCATTTGGAAAAGAAGTTCGAATTTGTCCATTTGGAAGTTAATTTGATGGTGCATTAGATTGAGAAATACTTCTAAAGGATGTATTGTATCATCAACTCAGCTGGTAAGTGATCAAATCTCTTATTCTTGTTAATGTGTAGTTTGTGTTCTGCAGATTTCAGCCAAGACTTATAATCTGTTCAGTTACTCACTCGATCATTTGTTTACAATAAACCACTGTTAAATCCCACCCCGAACATTGGTTTATAATCAACCCGATTGAGTTCTAACTTTCCATTTCGTGATTTGAGAGCTTTATTTGATGATTTGTGGGTAGTTGGTTTTGTTTGTTTGTTTTCTTTCTGCTAATAAGTTGGGGCCACTATTTAAAGGGTAGTTCTGAAGTGGATTGGGCTTAAAAGCATCTCGAGGCTTTTTGATTCAACCCAGTCGTGGCAGTCGAAACCCCAATCCAGCCCAGCCTTTCCTCAAAAGAGATAAGACGTGAAATGGATTAAGATATCGGGGGTTTTAAAGGAAAAAGAAGTTGGAGAATCTTTTAGGAAGTTGGTTAGAAGATGTCTGCATTCTCAGCTAATCGTTAGAAGCATAGGATCCCCTTAAGTGGTAGAAAAGGAAACTGAATCAGTGGGAAGCTTCTAGTAGAGAGAATCATAAGTTCATGGGGTAATGAGGGGAAATCAGTATGGATTTATTAACTTGGGGTTGTTTGATTAGCGGAGGAGTTTAGGATTCTTTTAAAGAAAATCTAGAGGCGGGTAAAAGGGAAAGAAAAATGAGGTTAAACCCTGGGGGGATCCCTTTATAAACTCAGGTTTCTTTCACTGGAGGAAAAAAAGTATCAGTCGGCAATGGGGATTTGATGAGCATTTCTCTCAGAAAAAACTGAGTTTCCTTCATAAAATCCAAAATCTGAGTCTCATTCATAAAATCCTGAGATCCGATGCCAACTGAGGCCGCGAGCTCTAATGTATTTTTTAAATTGGAATTCAAATTTGTGGATTCTTTCTGGGATTTAAAAGCTGAGAAGCAACCTGGATCTGCTTGTAAGTTGAGCTTCATCCTTTACTTTGCTTTCATTCTCTTGTGATCTATTTCCATTGCCACATTCAAGGTATTTTCCTTGATTCCAGTCATATAACTTTAGTGCATTTAGATGAATGATGATGTGAAAAATCAATGCTGTATTTCGATCATGAAGAGCCTTCTTCATTCTTTGAATCATTGTAACACACTTAAAGATGTACAGTTTTGTTTAAACTTCTAGCAGAAAAGTACTCCATCCCAATATTAATATTTGGTCTTTACTTGATAACCGGGAAAGCTGTAAAGCAACATACAGAAATTGGATACATGCAAGATGGTAGTACATGACTTGTGCAACTAGCCATTTGCAAAAATTTCATAACAGATTTAAAAAAAAGAAGAAGTGAAATTAGCAAAAGGATCGAAGCATATGGCATAAGCCATGAGTTGCTTCCTGAGCTATTTACTGAAAGCAGCCAGATGCAACGAATGAAGGAAATACATTCCAAGAAAATATAGTTTAATACAACAAATAAAGATAGAAATTCCATAAAAGGAGAGTGCTGAACAAGTTTTCTAGAAAAGTTAGCATAACTGGTGGAAGAGACATACAGAGCGAATTTCAGACGAGGATATTGGAAGTTAAGACCAGTGATTTCATATGAGTAATATTCAAATGAAAATCCATATAGATTAAGGGGTCGTTTGGTATGAGGTATAAGTACAAATAGTGTTGGGATAAAAATTTAATACCACCTTAATACTTTGTTTGGTTACCGAACCTGGTATAAGTTATCTCGGTATTAAAATTAATACCGGGATAACTTATACCTTGTAGGGGGTGGGATAATTAATGCCGGAATAACTTATACCTTCTTTGTAGAACTTATACAAATGTCATTTTTAATACAACATACAAAACAGAATAAAAAACAATTCCAGCATAACTAATCCCAGCATAATCTATATTCAAACCAAACGACCCCTAAGGGGATGAGCTGTACCTTCACTAACGCGAACCGGCAAACATGGTTTTCCAAGATGCGTGGAAAACCACATTGCTGCCTCAGCTCCCTCGTCCAAGGCAGAACCAGACCACTCCCAGACCGAGACACCATCTGTTACTTCAGATGGATTACTTAGTGGAATCTTCAGTGGACTCATGCCAGGAGCCCTGATAACTACATGATCATTACATCAACAAAAGTAAGTTGAGATATGGAAAAGAAAGGCCAATCATTAAAATTCTTTCCCCTCTCTCATTTTCTTATGGGCTTTCAGTATGACAATAAGCTTGTATGATTGATTCAGTAGATCGTGAGCGATGCCTCACTGAACTCGGTGAAATAATATTGGAAGAAGTTGCTTCTAGATCTGCTAGAAGAAAAAGGAGGGAGGGGACTAGAGAAAAAAGGAAAGGATATAATTCAATCTCTTAATTGAAGGTGTTAGTAATGGGGTGAGAGCTTTTTAAGGTTTAATACATACAATTTGTAAAAAAAAAAAACTAAATACTTTTTGAAAGCTATAAAATCTAGAGAAAATAGATAAATAAGTTTCTATTACAGTATACATAGGAAAAACTGCTTTGGGCTACGATTACAGTCCCAATTGAAATTGAGACCGACCTCTTGAATTGTTCAATATTTCACTCACTACTTTCAAATTAGGAGAGCATAATTATTCATTCAGATCATTTAGCAATATGTAAGGACTGATGTGTGGTAATTTAATAAGTCAATGATGGGTTTAGCAGCACCGAACTTGTTTATTACCATCAGTAGTTTAAAAGCTATACTCTTTTTTCACAATGATTTCCCTAAACTATGGTCTCACAACAACCTCAAATCAGTTAGCAAAAGAACAATTACAAAAGCGCTAGCATGCTTCAGACACGATTCAAACAACTTAATCATCGTGATTATATACACGTTCGCATGGTATAGTTATAATTTTAAATTAAAGGCAAAAGTATACTTTCGCGCGACTTTAACAAAATAATCTTATAATGTGTTGTTAATTGTGTACACGCACGCATGACATGATTCTTAACGCGCCAAACAAAATAAGTATAGGTATTGAGGTTAGGCCAAAATGCTATACTTTTAGTACATTACTCGCTTTACATGTTTTTAGTTTAGTGGTTAATTGTGCGATGTTTGAGCTAAATTATGTTGTTTTATCTGTAGGAGCATCGGAAGAAAAGACGAGTGAAGGTTGCACAAAAAGAGGATGAAAATACGAGAAAAGAGCGCAAAAGCACGAAGTACTCAAATTGTGCTACAGACCAGGCTTTGCGAGGTCTATAGCCATATTGACCGCACTAACAGGTTTCGCGAGGTCTATAGCCAGCTTGATCGCGCTACAGACCAGGTTGCACCAGGTCTATAGCCAGGTTGACCGTGCTATAAGCCTGTCTTTGCGAAGTCTATAGCCCGGTAATTAAAAGTCGTGGGTTAAAAGTCTCCAACCCGGATTTGGACTCAAGGACTTCAACCCTAGCCTATAAATACTCCTAAAACATGTATAAGAGAAGGGGAGGACGTTTTTAGAGCAAATTCGACCTAATGAAGACGTTTTTGGAGAGGGGATTTGACTTAAAAGGCAAGAACACGCTAGGAGCAAGCGAAGAATTCTTCTACGAGTTTTTCACTTCCTTCTTCCTATTTCCATTATTGGTTATGAATTCTAGTATTGTACTTTTTTATACTATTCTGAATAGCTAATTTGTTATCTAGAGTTTTGATGGAACCTTTTGTAGGATGAATTCTTATTACGTTTTTATATAATTGAGTCATTGGATTTCTCTACTTGTTCAACTATGTGTTTATTGATGTTGATTGAATGGCCATCAATTGACTATGCCTATTTAGTGTATATATTGCTCGAGAGTGAGTACACAATTAGGTAGTTGTTGAACAACATCACTCCTAACGTATGTGAGAGATCAATACAGAGGGTTTAAAGGCGGGATTACAGATAACGAAATCTTGGTGCGATCATAGTGAGCTGTGAGTTAGTGCCAGCTAACGCAGTTCGGAGAATATGTCTAGTAAATTGTGGTAGTTGCTCGAGAGAGAATTACGACACCCGAGATACTCACAATTGGTAGAGAATACTTACACGAAATTATAGAAGACATAGCAGGAAAGATTCTGACAATTTGGGAAATCATAACTCTAGACCTCTTTAATGTTGTCTCTAACCCTTAGTATCTTTAGTTGTTAATTCACTCCTTTAATTTATTAGTTAATTAGTTTAACATGAGAATCTTTATATTTATAACTTAGGAATTGTTCGAGCTTGTCTTCTTAGTGATAGTCAACAGTTGTAGCTAAACTTTAGTTCTCTGTGGGATTCGATTCCAGACTCTTTGACCGGATTATATTTGTAGCGACCGCTTATCCTTTTAAGACTAGAGCTGGGCGTGATCAAATTTTGGCGCCGTTGCTGGGGAACTAACTGTGTAGCTGTAGGTATACATATTGCTAGGTTTCAAGTTTGATGTTTTATTTTATTTTTTAGTATTTGATTTTGTTTTTAATTTTTTTCTGACTTGAGAGACATGGCATCTTGGAATTATGAGAGTTTTTATGTTGGTAATTCTACTTTTGATCCTCCTTATGCATCTACTGGAGAAAATCACCCATGACAAAATTATCAAAATATTCTCGAGAGCGAGTTATATGCAACAATCTTATGTGTGGAATTTATGTGATGTTTGTGGTGGTCAAGACGGTCACTTTTATGGTGGTGCTTGTATTTATTATCCTCTTCCAACCCCTTACTATGATGGTTCTACTTTTTCTAGTGAAGTTAATAGGAACAAAGAACCCAGGGAAGCTGACCTGAATGAGATTAAAGATATGTTAAAGTGTTTCATGGAGCAAAGTAATGAGAAACAACTGCAAATACAAAGGCTATGGGATACTATCCAAAGGCAACGGTCAACTATTCATAACCTGAAGGCTCAAGCGAATAAAGTAATTGAATCTTGTAAAGCGTAACAAGCTTACATTGTGGATAGTAGTCAAGAAGAGCATGAATTGGCTGCAGAAATCGCCATTATAATAGAGGAGTTGAGAGTAAAATAGACCAAACCAACTAACTAGAATTTGATGATACCGATGTTGAAGAAGTGGTACTGGAGTCAACTGAGGACCTTACAAATACAATTTTAATTAATTATAGTTTGTGGCAAGAAGAGGAGGTCGTAACAAGTTGAATTTTTAGTTTAAGCGCATGGTCCTCACTCCAATTATTTTTCGACATTGTGTTCGGAAGGAGGTATGGAAATTGATTTGTATGAGCCAATGCAAGAGTCAAAGGAAGAGGTGGATGAGCCCTATATTCTGAAAATTTCAAGTCCGTCTAGGCAAAGTGACACTCCTCGGTTGAAAGCCAAAAAGTTCATAAAGAATCACTTAATTTTTGGCTCGCAACAATTTGTATCGCCCCAAGAGCATGATCATAAGCATAATTAAAACTTGGGATCCAATTCATAAGTTCGAAGTGGAGGCAGAAAGTGATTCACTTCGTGCCGCGACGTTAAATTAGGCGCTTGTTGGGAGGCCACCCAACTTTATTGGTTTTTTAAATTTGTTTACTCTTTTTTTAATTGTGTTATTTTTGTAGAGTAGTTTTTCTTTATATTGTAGCAGCATGGAAAGGAAAGCTATTGGAAGGAAGCAAAAGCAAACTAGATGGTTGGAGCTAAGTGTGAGGTAACCGCACGAAGGATCAGGCCTGGGAGAAGTCTGAGTATCCCATGAGCTGCTGATGCTTCGGTCTTTGGCCTATCAGTGAGTTTCTTTCACCCTCTTGTTATTTATGGTGTGCACTGGGGACAATATATAATTTTAAGTGTGGGGTGAGAAGATTGTCTGGGTGACTTTCTATGCTATTTTAGTTGTGTTAGTTTAAGTGAAGAATATTATTTTAGAAAAATATTGAATTTTTCCCGACGATGGATATCCTAGACAATTTTCCTGAGGGTTTAAAGTCTAACCAAAAAAAACAAAAAATTTTTAAAAAAATAGAAAAATCCAAAAATATTTCTTTTATTTTTGTAGGTAGTAATAATCTCCCGTGATTTTTCTTTGTGTCTCGGTTCTTTTCCATGGGATGTATTTTGAACCGGGTCATAGTTCTTTATTTTTAGAGTAGAATAGAATTTAGGGAAAAAAGAAGGAAGATGGGATTTCTAGGAATCTTTTACTTGTTTGATAGTAGCATATTTAGGCTCTAGCATGTGTATTACCTTTCCTATGGTTTGAAGTTTCTTAAGAGGCCTTGTTGAGTTAGATAACATGTCTATTGACGCCTATGTTTCATTTTCTTAGCTTGTGTTCATTTTGTGCTTAATGCTTAATAATTTGTGGCGCCGTGAATACTTGAAATTATTTGAGAGTCGGAATGGAACCGTCCTTAGTGAATCATGTGCCATGTGTGGTGAGATCTTCTTGTGCAGTTCATGTCATTGTAACTGAGTCTAGAACTTGCCTGGCATATGAGTTGAAGCGAAATCCTAGGCTTGCTTGGTTTGAAAAATGACTTTGGGCTTTCTATGATTTTTTTGAACTTAATATCTACCACAAATAAAATTTATCCCTAGTAAATCCTTTTGAGCCTATAGGCTTTTATTTGGCACCCACATTACGAGCATATACCTTTTTGTTTTTGTTTGGCATTATTTTGATCCTTTTACCTTTTAAAGTACTTTAATTGTGAAATGAGTGCTGGAAGAAGTAAGGAATAAGTGTGGGGTGGCTTTTGAGTGGAACCAATGAAAGAAAGAAGGGTGCACTTATTTTGTAAAATAATACGTCACTAGCGGAAACTGAAAAGGGAGAAACAATAGTAGGGAAAAAAAAAGAGAAGAAAAGAAAGCAAAATATAGATGAATAAATTATTGTCTTGTTCTTGCTAGTAGGGTATAAAGTAAAGTAGTGCTTAAAGAAAGAGGGAATATTTTTGGGATGATCTTGTGTGTGAAATTGAAGAATTTGCGCTTGAAGTTTATTATGTGACGTGTTAAAGTGCTTGGGAGGATGAACCACTAATCCAAAATATATATTACCCTTCCCTTAGCCTTCTTATTTCAGAAAATTGGGGAATACTTAATAAACTGTGAAAATCCATGTCTTCTCGCCTCGCAAGTACTTCCGCGAGCGAGGTAAATTTCTCTACTCTAATGGGATCGGGTTTTTCGCCTTGGCAGTATGATAACACCACTCTTATGGGTTCGGGCCGTTCACCTCGGTAGTATAATAATACCACTCTTATGGGATCGGGCCGTTCGCCTCGACAGCTTCATGCTTAATAATCGAAATGGGTTCTGGTACGGGTACAATCGTGTGAGAACCTTCATGGCCAGTTATGAGATGTTGGGAATGTGATACGATCTCCTGATCTTATTTATTGTGGTTGCTCTTATTTGTCTCATTGATACTTATAGTATACTCTCCATGTCTACTTTATGCACTTATATTATTCTCATTGACCTCTAGTAAGTGTCAAGTCGACCACTCGTCACTACTTCTTCGAGGTTAGACTAGATACTTATTAGGTACACGTTATATTTCGTACTCACGCTACACTTCTACACTAATATGCAGGTACTGAGACAAGTTCTACCAGTGGTCACGCGGGCACGTAGTTGATCATCTTCGGAGACTTAGTGGTGAGTTGCTTGCCTTGCCTATATTCGTTGCACCAGAGTCTCCTTCTACTTTATTTATCATTCATGTTTATCACTTTTGGAAAGTAGTCTTAGTAGTTTTGTGTATTCCCTAGATTTGCTCATGTACTTGTGACGCTGGGTTTTAGGGATTTGTAGCATTTATCTACTACTATACTCGTCATTTCTATCATCGTAGAGTATGTACTTACTATGTTGGCATTTTGTTTAAAAAGTCTTGTCATCGTTGCATGAATTCTATTTTAAACTGTTCTTTAAAAAGGAAAACTTCCGTATTAATTTGTTAAAGAGGGGTAAACAAAATAGTAGTTACACTTGTGGGCTTGCCTAATGGTGGCGTTAGGTGCAGTCTTGATCTATTACGGATATGGGTCGTGACACCTAGGTATCAGAGCTTTAGGTTCACATAAGTATCACGAGTTATGAGTTGGCTTAGTAGAGTCTTGTGGATCGGTGCGAAAACGTCCGTGCTTATCTTCGAGAGGCTGTAGGGTGTTAGGAAACATCTCCTTCTTCATCTTCTATCGTGCAGTTGCTATTATACTAAGTGTCTTTATATTGATCTCTCACAGATGGTGAGAACGCGCGCGGAGGATGTGCCAGGCGGTTTAGGGACTACTTCTCCCATTGCTAGAGGACGAGGCAGAGGCGGGGGGAGGGCTCCAGCTACAGTCAGAGAACGAGGGTGCCCTACCATCAGTGGATCAATGGAGGATCCAGTTGGTGAGGAGCAGGATGAGGCGCCTGCAACCGTGCCAGCCGCAACAGATTTCATAACTGCTTTGGGATTTCAAGAGGTCACGAGCCGTATGTTGCGGTTCATGGACTCTATGACGCAGAATGATTTATTTCCACCGGACCCTGCCACATCTCAGGCGGAGGAGGAGCACTAACCCCTACCGCTCAGGCTCCAAGGCACGCCGCTGCCGTTTATCAGACACCGGGTGCACTAACTGCGGGCAGAGCCCAGCCTGTTACAACGGCTATGCCAGAGGCTGTATCAGTCGCGACCATTGATCAGCAAAAGCGGCTGGACAGATGGACTAGGCTTCGCCCCTACCTTTTGGGGTGAGCAGTTAGAGGACCCCCATGATTTCATTGACCGGTACAAGGATAGGCTCCGAAACATGGGGATATTGGAGTCCAATGGGGTGGACTTCACCACTTTTCAGTTTGAGGGCAAGGCCCGTAGATGGTGGCAGGCTTACCTTCTTAGCAAGCCAGCATGTTCACCTCCCTTGACTTAGGATCAGCTTACAATCCGTCAGGGTCACATGATTGTTACCGACTATGAGGCGAGATTCAGTGACTTGTCTTGCCATGCAACTATTATACTCCCCATAGACGCAGAGAAGGTGCAGAGGTTCATTGAGGTCTGCACCCTGAGATTCAGGTACCTATGGCCCGTGAGGCAGAAATGGGGAATTCTTTTCTTCAGGTTTTGGATATAGCTCGGAGGGTCGAGCGTATTCGCAACCGTAGTAGGGAGTTTGCACCGAGGGACAAACGGCCCTAGTAGTTTGGAGGATTCAGCAGCGCCCCACCAGGGGGCAGAGGTCAATTCATGAGGGGTCCGCCCAGCAGGCCCATGTAGTCAGCACCACCGCCTGCTCGGAGTGCTCTAACACGACCCTATTTCAGCGCCATTCTAGAGAGTACTTACCGTCCACCAGCTATTCAGGGTGCCGGCAGTGGGTATTTAGGCCATCAGGGTCAAACTTCAGGTTAACAGTCCACTGCTCTGTGGGGTTGTTTTAAGTGTAGGGATATTGGCCACGTGAAGAGGTTTTGTCCCAGACTTTAGGGGCAAAGCCGAGCAGCAGGACTATCGGCCCATGCTTACCACACCAGCTACCACATCGCCCCTCCGGTCGGCAAGAGGCGGAGCGCAGGCGACCAGGGGTCATCCTAGAGGTGGAGGCCAGTCATGTGGCGCTCAGCTAGATTCTATGCTATCCCTGCCAGGCCAGAAGCAATCGCCTCTGATGCAGTGATCACATGTACTATTTCTATTTGCCGGAGGATTGCCTCGGTATTATATGATCCAGGGTATACTTACTCCTATGTTTCTTCTCTATTTGCTCCTTATTTGGATGTGTCCCTCGAGTCGTTAGGCTTTCCTTTATATGTGTCCATGCCAGTGGGTGATTCTGTTGTTGTGGATTGAGTCTACCAGTCTTGTGTCGTGACTTTCTATAGATATGAGACCCAAGCGGATCTTCTATTGCTCGATATGGTTGATTTTGAGGTTATATTGGGCATGGAATGGTTGTTCCCATACCATTCCATTCTTGATTTCCATGCCAAGACTGTTACCTTAGCGATGCCTGAGATGCCCAGATTAGAGTGGAGGGGTTCGTCTGTCGGTAATTCCAGTGGGGTTATTTCTTTTTTGAAGGCTTGACATATGGTCGAAAAGGGTTGTTTAGGTTAGCCTTTGTTTGGGATACTACTGCAGAGATTCCCGCTTTAGATTCACTACCGGTGATACGAGCGTTTTTCGACGTATTTCCTGCTGATCTACCAGGTATGCCGCTGGATCGAGATATTGATTTTGACATTGATTTGGTGCCCGACACCTAGCCCATTTCTACTTCGTCTTATCGTATGGCTCCCAAGGAGCTTAGAGAGCTAAAGGAGCAACTTCAGGAGTTTCTTGAGAAGGGGTTCATTAGACCTAGCGTGTCGCCTTGGGGTGCACCAGTGTTGTTTGTGAAGAAGAATGATGGGAGTATGCAGATGTGCATTGATTATCGACAGTTGAACAAAGTCACCATCAAGAACAAGTACATGTTGCCGTGCATTGATGATTTGTTTGACCAGTTGCAGGGTGCTAAGGTGTTACCTAAGATCGACTTGATATCTAGGTATCATTAGCTGAAGAGTCGTACTTCGAATATTCCGAAGACAACCTTCTGGACTAGATATGGTCACTATGAGTTTTTGGTAATGTCTTTCGGCTTGACTAACCCCCCACCGGCGTTTATGGATTTGATGAACCGAGTGCCGTATCTTGATTTATTTGTGATTGTCTTCGTTGATGACATATTGATCTATTCACGTAATATGGAGGAGCACGAGCAGCATTTGAGATTAGTGCTTCATACTTTGGGGAACAGAAGCTTTATGCTAAGTTCTCCTAGTGTGAGTTCTGGTTGGATTCCGTGGCTTTCTTGGGGCATGTTGTATCAGGTGAGAGAATTAAGGTGGATCCCAGGAAGATTGAGGCAGTCCAAGGATGGCCTCGTCCTACTACGCCGACCGAGATCAGGAGTTTCTTGGGGTTAGCTGCGTATTATCGTCGGTTCGTGGAGAGTTTCTCGTCTATTGCAGCGCCCTTGACTAGATTGACCTAGAATGGTGCTCCGTTTAGATGGTCCGATGATGGCAAGGTGAGCTTTTAGAAGCTCAAGTCGGCCTTGACTACAACACCGGTTTTAGTGTTGCCTTCCGGTACAGGGATGTATACTGTGTATTGCGACGCTTCACGTGTTGGCCTGGGTTGTATATTGATGCGGGAGGGACAAGTTATTTCATATGCTTCACGTCAGCTGAAGCCACACGAGAAGAATTACCCCGTGCATAATTTGGAGTTGGCCGCGATAGTGCACACTCTCAAAATCTGGACAACTTATCTTTATGGGGTGTCTTGTGAGGTTTACACCGATATCACAGCTTGCAGTAATTGTTCAAACAGAAGAATCTCAATTTGAGGCAGCGTAGGTGGCTTGAGTTACTAAAAGACTATGATATTACCATCCTCTATCATCTGGGCCAGGCGAATGTGGTTGCAGATGACTTAAGCAGAAAGGCTGAGAGTGTGGGTAGTTTGGCATTTATTTCAGCAGAGGAGAGCCCATTGGCTTTGGACATTCAGTCCTTAGCTAACAGACTTGTGAGGTTGGATATTTCTGAGCCCGGTCGAGTTCTTGCATGCGTAGTGGCTCAATCTTCATTACTTGAGCAGATCAAGGCGTCAGTACGATGATCCGCACTTGTTGGTTCGTATAGAGATGGTACTGCAGGGTGGTGCCAAGGAGGTTACTATCAGAGAGGATGGTGTTCTGCGGCTTCAGGGTCGCCTATGTGTTCCTAATATTGATGGCTTGAGGGAGAAAATTCTAGAGGAGGCGCACAGTTCTCGGTATTTTATTCATCTAGGGGCTACGAAGATGTATCGCGACCTGAGGCAGCATTATTGGTAGCGGCGGATGAACAAGGACATAGTTGAGTATGTGGCGAGATGTCTAAACCACCAGTATGTCAAGTATGAGCACCAGAGGCCAGGTGGCCTACTTAAGCAAATGCTTATACCAGAATGAAAGTGGAAGCGCATCACTGTAGACTTTCCTATACCACAGTATAGGAAGAAAACAAGGGACTCCGTGAAAGCAAGCCTAATCGTAGGAACGACACCACAGTACGAGAAACAAAGCAAGAGACTCGAGGAAAGCAAGCTTAATCATAGGTACGAAAGTTTCCCTACAAAAAAAAGGGCTGGCTTCAACAACCCATAAGGGACGGCTTGCCAAGCTTTCTGGGATCGGCTTATCTGTCATGCCTTCTTGTTCGTCATCTATCTCAGATACCTCTGGCTCTCTTGGCTGATTGACAAATATTGGGGGATTGTCATCTTCGGAAGAGTTCGTCATGGATTCATTTCTTGATTGAAAGCTATCTTCCGTTGATTCATCTTCTGTGATATCAGAGCCAGCCCATCCTTTCGGAGGGAGGAACAGTTTACTAAATATGTATGAGTCGTTTCCATCTTCGTCTTCCTTAGCTAAAATGAATTTGTCACCTACTCTGTACAAAACCCTGTCCAAAAAATATGATTACCTTTACAAAGTAGATATCTTACCAGACGAACAAAAGGTGTCCTCCACCGAACTACCTCTTATAGATCCCTACTCAGCCTTCGCCAAAAAATCCTTTGCACCATGGACCCAAATACGTTCCCTTGTCCAACATAGACCAAAAGGAGTCAAAGAATATGTTGCTGCGTCAAAACTTGACCAGCATCCTATCCTCGCCACCAGAGAAGAACAATTTATCACCCTTCAAATCCCAGACGATTTTCCTAGGCAATAGAGAGAGCATGGGTTTACCCATATCCATTTTGTTACTATCCGAATTGCTCTAACCTATCACGGAAGAAAAGGTCAGCCGGTGGTAGCTCGACTTTCTCTTCTCGATACCAGATATTTGGAGTACCAACATGCAAACTTGGGTACTGCTGAAGTCACCTTGAATGCCGGGACTGTTTTCATAACAATCTTTCCAAAATTCAACATGTCTCTCTATGATCCCAACTTAACCGAAGCTCTTAATATCCAAGTCCAAATCCAAGGAGCCCCTCAAGCCAAAGATTCCATACAAGCTACTCTTCACCACCAAATGGCATGGCGAGTCCAAAATCACGCCATGGTTCTCTCTCTTCCAGGAGGAGAAAATGCTCTTCTCCTAAACATTGATGCCACTAAAGGAAATACCATGTGCACCCAAATACCAGACAAATTTCAAGAGATGAACTTGTCAAAATTCTTCCTGATTCCTGGATCACAAATTATGAAAAGTTAAGAGAATCAGAGGAATCCCTACAATCTGGTGAACCAACCTTTACCAAAAGAAATGACAAAACTGTTTGCATAAGCTTCGACCATTCCCACCTCAAAAAACCCAATAAAACCATCTTTTCCTTCCAAATGATCCAACCCAAAGATACAACAGATACATACCCTGAATCTGATGCAGAACTCTTTTGGAAAATACAGAGCATCATGGAAGAACATGACTGGTGCCGAACTTTCGACAAAAATGGATCAAAAACTTGGTGGTTCAAATGCCCCTTTACGGGACACTGCCCTTGGGATCTTGATTGCAACTGTCAAGACTGTTTAGACGACCCAAATGGAGAATACTATGGAGAAAAGTTAAGCCTCAACAAAACCAAGCCAAAATCCAAGAAAAAGGGAAAAACTACTGAAAAACAATTCCGAGCCAGATATGAAAATAAAGACCCTTCAATTGGCTTATTGAGCCGCCTAGGGAAATATGAATTTCTTGTTAGTTACCAACCCCAGGAATGGCCAAAATTACCAAAAAAATTCACTCCAAGTTGGGAGGATAACGAACCTACATCCTAACCCGATTCACCACCAATCCAGACCTCACAACCTAAAAAGTCACCTGATCCTAAAACTCTACCAATTCCGAAAATCAAAAATCCCCCGCAACCACAAATATTCATGTTAAGCTCTTCAAGCTCCAGCCATACCCACGATTTTCCTTCACTGCAACCTTTTGAAAAAGAGGGAATTAGCCATGCTCCAAAAATTCCCAAGAAAAACGTCGTGCTGCCTACTGGAGAAAAACCCCCAACAAGTGACATCGAGGCAACAATAAACTGGCAATCCGAAAACTCCATCTGCCAAAACAAAGTTCTAACCAACATTGGCAACACCATAAGGAACGTGGCTCATACACAAAACAAAATGATGAGTAAGGTGAAAACAATTGAGAAAAAGTTGGAGCAAACATCGTCTCGCCATGAAGGACTAATCAAAGCATTGGAACTAAGGTTGGCAAATTTACAATATGAGATTTGTCCGCCAGGAACTTCACTTTTCCACTTCTTCCAACAACAACAAAAGGAGACGGTTTCCATCAAAGAACAGATTCAGCTCTTGAGAAATGACCACCTTAAGCCATAAACAACCCCGGTTGTCCCTTCAAAACCTACCTTTTTCCCGATGTCTCCACAACCATATTCCCCACCTAAATTAGACAACAGCTTTTCTACTTTTCCAATTGTCTCACAGAATCCATTCTCTTTCACCCAACCCGTAAAAGAAGAACAGGAGTTTGATATTGCAAAATTGGTTTGGGAGGAAAGATGCCCTTGCAGCACAAAAACAAGCCAAGAAAAGGCGAGACCATGTAGAAAGTTCAAAAGGGTCCAACCCAGAAAATCTGATGATTTCTGACCAGAAAGCTTTAGAACTCTATGTTTCCCAACCAAGGTACATATCAGAAGAAGATACTCATGGTTTGAATCTCTGAATTCATCAGAAGATGAATCAACGGAAGATGGCTCTCAATCAAGCAATGAATCCACAACGGACTCTTCCGAGAATGACAATCCCCCAATATTTGTAAATCAGCCAAGAGAGCCAGAAGTATCTGAGATAGATGACGAACAAGAAGGCATGACAGATGAGCCAATCCCAGAAAGAAGATATGAACCCATGGCGTCCAAGCCAGTTGGAACCGGCTTCCATACTTTCACCTTGGATGACGTCAAGGTTTCAAAATGGCCTCAGAGGCTCCAAGACTTCTATACTTGGATGGTGACAAAAAATTTGGCAGAACGAGAAAAGTATGTCATCCTGTCAGAACTCACTTCACGATTCTCAGGAATCCTGAGAGATTGGTGGAACTAACTTGGATTTCAAGACAAGAATATGTTTTTGACTTCCCAAGATTTTGCCTTCAACATCCGGATCCAACATGAAGTTTTCTGCGGAGACACTGACCAAAGACAGGAGAAAATGCGAAGACAACTCTTCGAGATGAAGTGTGTGTCATTCGACAGAAATGACATTGACAGACACTTTCAAAAAATGGCCAAGATATACTTTGAGATCGGCGGAGAGATCAATCTGAAGCAAGCCTTTGTCTCTTCCCTTCCAAAACTGTTGGCAAGTCGAACCATGACCATCATTGAAGAAAAGTTCCAGTCCATAACCATCCCACAAATTGGTTACATCAGGCAGGCTATTTTCGTCGCATTGGATGACATTTGTACAAAACACTCAGCCCTAAAGCAAATTGTCCAGCACAATCCAGCGCTTGACAAAGCATGCTGCAAAACTGATCTAATCACCAGATCAGGATGTTCCTGTAGCACGTCCAGACGACGGAAAGAATTCAGGAGATTCAGATGGCCAAGGATTCCAAATGGAAGTTCAAGATCCAAGAGGCGCACAAAATATTTCAGGCGCAGAAGGCCAGGAACTTTTCACAGGAAGGACAGATGCTTTATTTGTCACAAGATTGGACATTTTGCAAAAAATTGTCCCCAATCAAGAAGATCTGTCAAACTCCTTGAGGAGATTGAAGATTACACTGTCATACATCTTGCAAAAGAGGAGGACCTTCAATCCATATTCTCTATGGACGACGAACCCAATGAAGAAACCATATTCTCTCTAGATATCTATGAAGATCAAGGCAATGATCAGTACCAGATTTCAAAACCAGTAATCGAAGCCCGAGAAGAGATCAATGCTCTCATAGTTGTTCCTCAAGTAGAACTCAAGGTCTACACATCCAAATGGGATAAACCAGCTCGAGTTATTATTTTCATCGACACCGGAGCTGCATCCTCACTCATAAATCCTGCTGTTCTCCCTGAAGATCAATGGGTGCCGCATTTTAAAGATTTCAACACTGCATCAAATACAATCTTAACCACAACTGTCATTACAAAGCACCCGGTCACGATTGAGTTCTTCCCAGCATTGAAGTACAGAACCAAGCTGCTAGGATCTGATGTGCCAGGAAAAGATCTTATTATTGGATTCGACATTTACAGGCAGCTTGAAGATCAACTCCTGATCAAGGCTAACGGGATAGCTTTTAAAAAGCAGTTCAGACCTTATTCTGAAATTCCAAGGCTATTCCAAATCACCGATGACGAACAGATCAAAGAGATTGAGCAGAATCTCATTGAACATTCATGTGCTGAATCCCATAAGGATTTCATGAAGAAAGGAAAAAGCCCATTATGGAAAAACCAAGAATTTTTTATCAAG
The DNA here is from genome assembly GCA_002018475.1 of Nicotiana obtusifolia. Classification (NCBI taxonomy): domain Eukaryota; kingdom Viridiplantae; phylum Streptophyta; class Magnoliopsida; order Solanales; family Solanaceae; genus Nicotiana; species Nicotiana obtusifolia. Next base: position 61,151 of record MCJB01031517.1, read on the forward strand.
CTCCCTTTCAATAAAAATGAAAACATCAATCCGACAAAAGCCAGTCATTCAGGCATGAATCTAGATCATCTTCAGCTTGCAAAGAAAGAATGCGAAGAACTTTTGAAATTTGATCTGATAGAGCCTTCGGATTCACAATGGGCATGTGAAGCATTTTATGTCAACAAAAGAGCTGAGCAAACAAGCGGAAAACTCAGGTTAGTTATTAATTACCAGACACTAAACCATTTCCTCCAAGATGATAAATTTCCCATACCCAATAAACTCACTCTTTTCTCCCACTTAGCCAAGGCCAAATATTTCTCCAAGTTTGATTTAAAATCTGGATTTTGGCAATTGGGGGATCCACCCTGAAGAACGACCTAAAACGAGATTTTGCATCCCAGATCATCACTTCCAGTGGAAAGTCATGCCCTTTGGTTTGAAAACTGCACCCTCCTTGTTCCAAAAAGCCATGATAAAAATCTTCCAACCCATCCTCCATACCTCCTTAGTTTACATTGATGACATCCTATTATTTAGTTATACATTGGAAGAATATGTCAACTTGCTTCGTCAATTTGAGGCATTGGTAACACAGTACGGAATCATGCTCTCAGCAAAAAAGATGGTTCTTGCTCAAAAGGAGATTGATTTTCTTGGAATGCATTTCGCCCGAGGTGAATATAGTCCAGGACCGCATATATGTCAGGAACTACTTAAATTTCCGGATACCAACCTCACAACAAAGCAGATCCAACAGTTCTTGGGTGTCATCAATTATGTTAGAGATTTCATCCAAAATATCTCTACATACATTTCACCACTCACAGAAATGCTCAAGAAAAATGCAACATCATGGGGAGAGAAACAGGATGAAGCAGTCAAAAAAATAAAGGAGATATGTAAAAATATCAAGTCCCTCTACATCCCTTCAGATGGAAAGAAGATACTGCAAACTGATGCCAGCCATGAATATTGGAGTGCTGTTCTATTTGAAGAAAAATGTGGCCAGCGGAAAATATGTGGATACGCCAGTGGAAAGTTTAAAGTTACCGAGCAACATTATCATTCCACCTGCAAAGAAATTCTTGCAGTAAAGAATGGAATCAAGAAATTCAATTTCTTCCTTATCCATACAGAATTTCTAGTGGAAATGGATATGAAGGCTTTCCCAAAAATGATCCGGATAAATTCAAAAATTATCCGCAATCCTCAGATTCTCAGATGGGCTCAATGGTTCTCTCCATACAAGTTTCAAGTCAAGCACCTGAAAGGAAAGGATAATATTCTCGCAGATTTTCTATCGCGACCGGAAGAATTTTCAAAAAGATTTTTTCCAGCAAAACTGAAGCCAAACAGCCACATCTTTATGTTTTCAAATACACCGGGAACTAGGTCATTAAAGCCAACAGATCATCCACCGGAGTTGTTCAATCTCATGGATCCCTTTGATCCGTCGATTATTATGGAAAGAAGAACTTAGTATGAGCTTCAAGTTTTCCAGCAATATGGAGTATCCATTCTCAAGCCTTATGGTGTCAATCCAGAATATCCGTTCTTCCATATATTTATAGCTCAAGCCAAGGATTTTCCACAAGAATTATTATGGTTTTTCTAGTACCTATGCCATCAATATTATATTTTCATGGAATTCAAATGCAACGTCTTCAAGGATTTTGATACCATTGCACCAGCTCTTAGAATATTTTTACTATGGTTGAAACCTAGGAGATATTGGACGAAATGTTTCAGTGATTCCTACGCAGCAAAAATATTCATGTTTCATAGGCCAGTGAAGATCATTAATGGAAAAGTCCAAGCGCAAGCAGAGGCATCATTCTGGTGGAAATTTCCCGTGTCCATTTTATCAATGGAGGAAGAATATAGCGAGGCACAAAGAATCATTTTCCAGCAAAATAAGTACATCCCAAAAAAGATATGGCCAAAAGAATGGGCAAGCTGGAATTATACCAGTACCCATCCTCACTGGGAAAGAGTCCGGGAAGCAGCAAAAGAATATCAAACACCATATGAAGTCATCCGAGAAAAGATCAATAATGACATTTCCAGATTAAGGCTACGGATTACATCTCTCAGTCCAAAGGGAAAGGAACATAGCAGTGAAGGACCATCAAGTCCCAGGCCCTACTTCACAAGGTCTTCAAAAAGATGCCTAGAAGACAATTCTGTGATCGATAAAGGATAATTGACTTAATCCTTGCTAATCCCACCTTAATCTTCCATTGCCTACCAAAAAATCCTCAAAAATATCCTACCCATGCCAAGACAAATTCCCACATCTTTCCATACTAGCCGGGCCCTACTTCTTGTTGTTTTCCTACCATAATCATCCAAAAACTCTCAAAACATATCCTACCCATGCCAAGACGAATTTCCACATCTTTCCATGTTATGCAGGCCCCATTTCACCTGGTTTTCACATGTTTTTACATGCCTCCACATGCTTCTTCACATGCAACACAATACAGTCACATGGCTTCATATGCTTTCACATGCTACACCATGTATATTTCACCCCGTTCACATGCTTTCAAGTGTTTTTAGTGGTTTTGCCTAAAGTTCTTCACATGCCGAGAGGGACCCGCTTGTAGATAGGTTTTCCATGTAAGATAGGTTTGCTTTATCTAGAATGTTTGTCTTGTAATAACCTCCTAGTCCTATATAAAGGAGCGCTGGTAGTAGTTGCAGGATCATCAGTAATTTATCTTGTAATCTTTGTAAATCTCTTGTGTTATATTACATATGAGTTCTTTCTAAATTTCCCTCTTGTTCTTTCTTTCGAATGGATGGAAAGGCCGGTCCATGTATGAAAATAAAGTAAGTGTACTCTTTAAAAGTTAGCTTATTATAGTACGGTCCATGTATGAAAATAGAGTAAGTGTACTCTTTGAAAGTTAGCTTATTGTAGTGAGAAAGTTTTCTGAGTTATGGCAGCTAACTTTGGTTATAGTACAAAAGTTTTCTGAGTTGTGTAGCTTGGCAAGGTTGAAGCCAGCCCCCTTTGCATGTGACGCCATGTGACTGTATTATGTTGCATGTGAAGAAGCATGTGGAGGCATGTGAAAGCATGTGAAAACCAGGTGAAATGGGGCCCGCATAGCATGGAAAGGTGTGGAAATTCGTCTTGGCATGGGTAGGATATGTTTTGAGAGTTTTTTGGATGATTATGGTAGGAAAACAACGAGAAGTAGGGCCCGGCTAGTATAGAAAGATGTGGGAATTTGTCTTGGCATGGGTAGGATATTTTTGAGGATTTTTTGGTAAGTAATGGAGGATTAAGGTGGGATTAACAAGGATTAAGTCAACCATCCTTTATCGATCATAGAATCGTCTTCCAAGCATCTTTTCGAAGACCTTGTGAAGTAGCGCCTGGAACTTGATGGTTCTTCGCTGCTATGTTCCTTTCCCTTTGGACTGAGAGATGTAATCCGCAACTTTAATCTAGAAATGTTGTCAGTGATCCTTTCTTGGATGACTTCATATGGTGTTTGATATTCTTTTGCTGCTTCCCGGACTCTTTCCCAGTGAGGATGGGTACTGGTATAATTCCAGCTTGCCCATTCTTTTGGCCATATCTCTTTTGGGATGCACCTATTTTTCTGGAAAATGATTCTTTGTGCCTCGCTATATTCTTCCTCCATTGATAAAATGGACACGAGAAATTTCCACCAGAATGATGCTTCTGCTTGCGCCTGGACTTTTCCATTAATAATCTTTACTGGCCTATGAAACATGAATAATTTTGCTGCATAGGAATCGCTGAAACATTTAATCCAATATCTTCTAGGCTTGAACCATAGTAAAAATAATTTAAGGGCTGGTGCAACGGTATCAAAATCCTTGAAGACGTTACATTTGAATTTCATGAAAATATAATACTGATGGCATATGTATCAGAAAAACCATAGTAGTTCTTGTGGAAATCCTTGGCTTGAGCTATGAATATATGGCAGAACGGATATTCTGGATTGACACCATAAGGCTTTAGAATGGATCCTCCATATTGCCAGAAAACTTGGAGCTCATAATAAGTTCTTCTTTCCATAATAATTGACGGATCAAAGGGATCCATGAGGTTGAACAACTCCGGTGGATGATCTGTTTGCTTTAATGAACTAGTTCCCGGTGCGTTTGAAAACATAAAGATGTGGCTGTTCGGCTTCAGTTTTGCTGGAGAAAATCTTTTGAGAATTCTTCCGGTCGCAATAGAAAATCTGCGAGAATATTATCCTTTCCTTTCAGGTGCTTGACTTGAAACTTGTGTAGAGAGAACCATTGCGCCCATCTGAGAATCTGAGGATTAGGGATAATTTTTGAATTTATCCAGATCATTTTTGGGAAAGCCTTCATATCCATTTCTACTAGAAATTCTGTATGAATAAGGAAGAAATTGAATTTCTTGATCCCATTCGTTACTGAAAGAATTTCTTTGAAGGTGAAATGATAATGTTTCTCGGCATCTTTAAACTTTCCACTGGCGTATCCACATATTTTCCGCTGGCCATCTTTTTCTTCAAAAGAACAGCGCTCCAATATTCATGGCTGGCATCAGTTTGCAGTATCTTCTTTCCATCCAAAGGGATGTAGAGGGACTTGACATTTTTACATGTCTCCTTTATTTTTCTGACTGCTTCAACCTGTTTCTCTCCCCATGTTGGTGCATTTTTCTTGAGCATCTCTGTGAGTGGTGAAATGTATGTAGAGATATTTGGGATGAAATCTCTTACATAATTTATTACACCCAAGAACTGTTGGATCTGCTTTGTTGTGAGGCTGGTATCCGGAAATTTAAGTAATTCCTGACATATATGCGGTCCTGGACTGTATTCACCTCGGGAAAAATGCATTCCAAGAAAATCAATCTCCTTTTGAGCAAGAACCATCTTCTTTGCTGAGAGCATGATTCCGTACTGTGTTACCAATGCCTCAAATTGACGAAGCAAGTTGACATGTTCTTCCAATGTATAACTAAATAATAGGATGTCATCAATGTAAACTAAGGAGGTATGGAGGATGGGTTGGAAGATTTTTATCATGGCTTTTTGGAACAAGGAGGGTGCAGTTTTCAAACCGAAGGGCATAACCTTCCACTGGAAGTGATGATCGGGGATGCAAAATCCTATTTTGGGTCGCTCTTCAGGGTGGATTCCCAATTGCCAAAATCCAGATTTTAAATCAAACTTGGAAAAGTATTTGGCCTTGGCTAAGTGGGAGAAAAGAGTGAGTTTATTTGGTATGAAAAATTTATCATCTTGGAGGAAATAGTTTAGCGGCTGGTAATTAATAACTAACCTGAGTTCTCCTCTTGTCTGCTCAGCTCTTTTGTTGACATAAAATGCCTCGCATGCCCATTGTGAATCCGACGGCTCTATCAGATCAAATTCCAAAAGTTCTTCGCATTCTTTCTTTGCAAGTTGAAGATGATCTGGATTCATTCCTGAGTGACTGGCTTTTGTCGGATTGATGTTT
>MCJB01031528.1:0-66618 GCA_002018475.1 Nicotiana obtusifolia
ATAATATAGATTGTAAGCAAATATTATACATTATACATATTAATGAATAATTCAAATAAAAGTGAAATCATTGATAAAATATAATTAAATAAATACTATTACATTAAGGTAGAATTTATTTTAATTTCTACATAAATATTCAACTTTCATGATTAGTACGTTGCTCCCATAAATGCTCCCAACAATTTCAACAGCCACAACCACAAAAATCATCTGCCCCATACACTCAATATTTTAATGATATTGGTGGATCTGGAAACGACCTACCAGACTACTAAATTGTTGTTATAATTTTCTAAATTATTATGTTGTTTAATGTATTTTCAATTTTAATGTATTGAACATTGTTATGTTATTGATCATTGTGTTGTTATTGAACATTCTGTTATAATTGTGTTATATATTCGAAATTATTATGTTATTGAACATTGTGTTATTTATTAACAACATATTATATTTTATATTTGCAATTTTTATTTTTGTGATGGTTATATTTTTTTAATACAATTATAACTTATAATAAAATTAGCTTACAATTTTATATAAAATAATATATACGAAAATTATAAAACTTTCACTCCAAAATTAAGATGTAAATTTAATATTATAAGATATTACATAAAAAATAAGTAGGTATATTAGGAATGTAAAATTATAAATTAAAATTTATAATATGTTAAATTAAAAGTGTTATATAATAAAAAAATAAAATAAAATATTAATGAATAGTAATGGTGTAGATGAATAGGTATATTAGGAATTTAAATGTAACAATTAAAATCTATAATATGTTAAATTAAAAGTGTTATATAATAATACAATAATAATAATTATTGATGAATAGTAAAATGGCAACACTATTCATGCACCAAAATGGTGCAAGATATAGTGCAAGATTGGAGCTCCAATGCACCATTTTTTGCACCAAAATAGCATTTGGTGCAAGAAATGGTGCAAGATTGGAGATGGTCTTAGGAAGTATAGACTACACTTTAGAGATGTAAGCAAATCTTAAAATAATTAGCAACACTTTTTAATATTTATGGCTACTCTTTCAAGCATTCTATGTTTGTAATACTAAAGGCAACACTTTATCAGTGTACTCTAAAGTTTGTCTAAAAAAATTCAGCAAAAGAAGTATTCCCTCCATATTTTTGTCAATAGAGTATATTTCCCTCCAATTCAAAAGAGACAAAAGAGTTCCCTCCTTCGCAAGATTTCCAGTTTAGGGTTCTGCATCTTCTCACATATCGATCAATTCTACTTCTCCGTGGAACAAATTATCGACTCTTATATTATAGGGTTGATCGCTTCTCTCTTTGTGGTTTCTTCAATAGGTAAAATTTGATTTATACTGCTAAGAATTGTTATTCTAATCGGTAATTTTTTTTTTTGGTTTCTTTCACGAAAATTGATTTACCAGTTTAGATCTATTCCTCAATTCCTAAAGCAAGGAATCTCCTCCATGAAGTAGAACTTTGAATGGAGTTGAACACTTTACGGTAGCTAGGTTAGGATATAGGAAAAATACAATATGCAAATTTTAGTGTATAGCAAAGTTCTAATTAAATTAAAAAAAAGTGGTATGAGAGGTATATGTTACATAGTTTAAAGGATTTATATTAGGTAAACTCTTAAGGGAACTTTGTTAGCAGATCTAGTGTTCTCTTAGAGAAGTAAAATCTTAGTGTTTTAGATGTCTCAAAAAAATACTGTGGCTAAAGAAGATGAAATATAGATATTAAACTCGACATATCTCGGTATTGAACTCTTAATTAATACTCATAAGCATAGTTGTTTGTGAATCATTCTTCTTTCCCAATTCTTACGTTTTTATCTTGTAATTAAAACTACATATGTTTGAATTACTTTGTTAACACGATTAAAATGTTTGGACAATAGTTCGATTGTACTATAACGCTGAATTTCTTATGTTATTTGCACTTTTCATGCTTATTATTTCTTCCCGATACTCTTTAGCAACTCTTCTAGTTTGTCACGTGAAAATCACTTGACAAGAATTCTCGTTTGAGAGTTAATATTTGAGTTTTCTTGGGGTGTAATATTATTTTTCCTTAGTTCTGTTTTTGGTATGTTCGAATTTGCAATCACTTGATAGAAGTATTAAATTTCTAATATAAAATTTCATAGAGGTTTTTCTGATTCTATGAGCTTTTCTCCTTTTATGTGCACGACTATTAATCAAATTTCATAGAGGTTTTACTATTTCTATATGAGCTTTTCTCCTTTATGTACTCGACTATTAATTAATTTTCTTTAGTTGAAAAATAAGTTATCTCTTTTGTTTGATTTCGGGCGTCTAAGATTTAATCGCTTTTTGCAATATATATGTTCACTGAATTTGTATTCGAACTAATTATACATAAAAGTTTGACAAGTAGGGCGTTATCTATGTTTCATCGGTATGATTGATTTATGTTTTACCATTTTGCGAACTTGACTGCAAGCTGTTCTTCATGTGAAATTGCGTAGTTGGTTGTAAATTTATATGTGGATAATGCCACATTACTTCTGTATCCTTTACCTTCAGCACTACACATAATTTAAATTATGACAGTATGAGATTTGTTCTTATGTTTCCTGGTTTACATGTTTAACATGCTTCACTCATTTCTAACAACATATTATATTTTTAACATGCTTCGCTCATTCGTAATAACATATTATGATTGCCACATAGAAAACACAAGTTATCAATCGTCGTACCACCATCTAGCACATAAGCATGAAAGTATAATGAAACTATATTTTCATGTGTAGATTACTCGATAAATTTTATATGTATAACTTTATATAACTTTTAAAGCCTCTGCTAGATTAGTTGTGGTGAACTTGAAGTTGGGTTTGGCTTAAGATAAGTGTCATGACTAGGTAAGAGATTCTTATTCTCTTTATTTTTTTTTTATTATGCTACTAGCTTATTACTATACAACAATCGATTTTGAAAAATTACTCGTGTTTTTTAGGGTATATTTGTCAAGTATATTTAATGCTTAAATGAAATCTATATTTTGAAATCTAATATCACCATTGATTTTAGGTTTTGAAATGATCCGTCCAACGCTTGGATGGATTTATCAAGGTATAGCAAAGAGTATATTGCTGGTGTTCAATATTTTTTGGACTTTACTTATTCTGATTGAGATCCTCAGGGCAAAGAAATTCAATGCCCATGTGCAAAGTGTTATAACATCCCTTGGCGTCAAAGGAATGTAGTATATGGTCAACTAACGTGCTACGATTTCGTTAAAGGTTATACAATATGGATTAATCATGGGGAATGGGAAATTCCAATGGATGATGATTATGGATGAAGGTAACTCGTATGATGATATTGATGGTTTGTTGAATGATCAATTTAGAGTTGTTGCACAAGAAGGAGTTTATGAATGCCAAAATGAAGATGCCAAAAATTCTATAACTTAGTTGATGAGGCAAGCCAAGTATTATATCCTGGTTGTAAAGGATTCTCTAAATTATCATTCACGATCCGTCTATATTTGTTGAAGTGTCTACATGGATGGAGCAATGAGTCTTTTACTTCCCTCTTAAAGTAGAGGCGATGTCCGAGTTCAACATTCCTTTATTCTGCAACAAAGCCAAGTCTTTTGTAAAGAACCTAGGCCTTGGTTATAAGAAAATTGATGCATGTCCCAATGACTGCATGCTATTTTGGAATGATCATAAAGTGATGAATATTTCCATATTTGTGGAGCTTCTCGATACATTGAATATCCCGAAGAAGATAGCGAGCTTGAGTCTTCCAAAATAGCTCATTGTGTTGCTGTTAAAACTTTGAGGCACTTTCCGTTAATTTCTAGACTCAAAAGGCTATTTATGTGTTCAAACATGGCAGATAAATTGAGGTTTCATGACGAGGAGCGGTCCAAAGATGGAAAGTTAAGGCATCCTGCCGATAGCCAAACATGGAAAGACTTTGATAGCCTTTATCCAGATTTTGCAAAAGATTCTCGCAATTTGAGACTTGGCTTCGCAACTGATGGATTCAATCTATTTCGGACCATGAGCATATCTCATAGCACATCGTTTCGGCAATTTCTGTGTTTTTGCATAGCATTTCTGCGATTCTGCAGTGTTTCTACATTATCTGCATTTCTTCACAGCGTTTCGATATTTCTACACAGCACTTCTGTATTTCTGCATTTTTTGCACAGTGTATTGGCATTTCTGCACATTATTTTTGGGTTTCTGCACAGCGTTTCAGCATTTTCTGCTTTCTGCACAGTGTTTTTGCGTTTCTGCACAATGTTTTTGCATTTTCTGCATTTCTGCACTGTGTTTCGGTATTTCTGCATAGTATTTCTGCATTTCTGTATGTTTTGCAGTGTATTGGTATTCTGCACAGCGTTTCAGTATTTTCTACTTCCTGCACATTGTTTCGGCATTTCTGTACAGTATTTCTGCATTTCTGCATTTCCTACTCAGTGTATTGGCATTTCTGCACATCCTTTTTTCGTTTCTGCAGAGTATCAGCATTTTCTGCTTTCTGCATAGTGTTTTTGCGTTTCTGCACAACGTTTTTGCATTTCTGCACTTTGTTTCGGTATTTCTGCATAGTATATCTGCGTTTCTGCATTTTATGCAAAGTGTATTGGGATTTCTGCACATTATTTGGGTTTCTGCAGAGTTTCAGCACTTTCGGCTTTCTTACAGTATTTATGCATTCTGCACTGCGTTTCTGCAGTTTCTGCATTTGTGCACAGTGTTTCAGCATTTCTGCATAGTATTTCTGCATTTATGCATTTTCTGCACAATGTATTGGCATTTTTGCATGTTATTTTTGGATTTCTGCACAGCGTTTCAGTATTTCTTCATTTATGTACTGCGTTTCTACAGTTTATGCATTTCTGCACAACTTTTCGGCATTTTCTGCATTTTTGCATATTGTTTTGACATTTTTTGCTTTCTACAATTTGCATTTCGGTATTCTCTAATTAGTTTTTCTTTTCTTTTATGAAGAATACATTTAGGAGCAAAGTAAACGGGTTTGAATCCAAACAAAGTTCAAAGTCGTGTGAAGAAGATAGGTTTTGATTTTCAGTTTCGATCTAAGTGCTGAATCAGTCAAGAAATTTTAGATTAAGAAAGAAAAACTAGCTCATGATAAGGAGTATAGAGTTGTGAAAGAGCAAACACCAGTAACTCATAAACGTGTATGAGGTCGGGTATAATCGAACACATAAGAAACATCGGTTTTGGGTACAATCCGTGGTCGGCCTATTGTGGATCGGGACCAGCACTTCGAGAAGGGAAGTTCGAGGTTGGGTATCATCGGTTTAAAGTTCGAGACCATAATGTTCGAGATGAGGCGGTCGAGACTGGTCTGGGTAAAAGCATCTTATGGTAAAAATATTAGATTCGCGTAACGGAAGGGCCGGAAATCTTGTGGTATGTAATTATCTTGGCGTGAATCACGGCCCCAATCATCAAAGACGTTGAATCCAGTACTTTTAGGGATTTTTTACCCTATAATTAGGTCTTTTACCTTATATAGAATTCTTTTTTCCCTCCTATAAAAATAACTCAATTCTATTGTATAAAAAATAGGACACTATTAGTAATACAATGATCATTTTTTGGCTATCTTCCTCACAAACCATTTATTTTCTTTATTGCTCATTTCGTTACGGCCAAGTCGCTCAACCCTAGTGGTTTGCTTATTCTTTTGCTTATTTAAATCAGTCCTTATTTATCGTTCATTCTTAAATTGTATCAGGCTGAGTCACGTATCCTTAATACCACGTATAAATTCAATTGTTACTCATATTTTAGGGTAAACAGTTTGGCGCCCACCGTGGGGCTAAGGATAATAGTGAACGCTTGATACAAATTTCTGTCACACACTATTTTACGCTTGTTCTTCGCAGAATCTTTTGCTTTCAGGATATAATATAGTCATGTCGCACTCACAGTCCATCAATGACGAGTTCGACCACCAGGGCGAAAACAACAATGTGATGCTCGGTAATAAGGTTCCAACCGACGCTAACTCTCAAATGGCGGTCAATGTGGACCAAACTTCTGGTCCGTCGGACAGTGTTCAGAGAGAACACCATTCAACAACTCAAAATAATGAAGGGGACGGAATCAGTCTCAAAATGATATTCGACATGCTATAAGCCCAGCAAGCAGCCATCGCCCAATTGCAAAATCGCAGTGAGGCTTCGGACAGGGTCGAAGCCGGTTCTTCTCGAGGAGTTGTTCCCGAAAATGAACCGACCGCAGCGCAGCCGGATGAAAGCGGGTCGGGGATAAATTCTGGAATCATGAAGTTGCTCGAGGAGCTGACCAAGCGAGTCGAATCGGGCGAAAAGAAAATTGAAGCCAACGACAAGAAAGTGGAAACATATAACTCGAGGGTGGACCAGATTCCAGGAGCACCCCCAGTGTTGAAAGGCTTAGACTCAAAGAAATTCGTACAAAAGCCTTTCCCGTCAAGCGCTGCCTCAAAACCTATACCAAAAAAGTTCCGCATGCCAGAAATCCCCAAGTACAACGGGATATCTGATCCGTATGAGCACGTAACGGCGTACACATGCGCCATAAAGGGGAACGATCTCGAAGATGACGAGATTGAATCCGTTCTTCTGAAAAAATTCGGGGAGACCTTGTCAAAAGGAGCAATGACTTGGTACCACAACTTGCCCCCGAACTCCATCGACTCCTTTGCCATGCTTGCAGACACTTTCGTCAAAGCTCATGCAGGTGCCATTAAAGTCGAGACACGGAAGTCGGACTTATTCAAAGTCAGACAAAGAGATAATGAGATGCTGAGAGAGTTTGTTTCTCGCTTTCAAATGGAGCGAATGGACCTACCGCCGGTCACCGATGATTGGGCCGTACAAGCTTTCACTCAGGGACTCAATACCCGAAGTTCAACGGCTTCTCAACAGCTCAAGCAGAGTTTGATCGAATACCCGGCTGCCACTTGGGCGGACATACACAATCGATATCAGTCAAAGATTAGGGTCGAAGATGATCAGCTCAGAGTCCCCTCGGGATCCGCTTATCCTATCAGAACTCATGATCGGACCCTAAGAGATAATTATCAAGAGCCAAGGTCGAATAGAGATAGACATCGACCGTACTCTGGCGATCGAATGGCCATCCCGGGAACACAAAGGTCCCCGAGACAGGAGAGAAGGAACGATCCTAACCAAAGGAATCGAGGACCGTTGCCAAGAAATAACTTCGAAAGAGCCGCTAATCACCGAGAAGCGCCCCGACTGTCCGAGTACAACTTCAATGTCGATTCAGCGACTCTCGTATCCGCCATTGGTCGCATTAAAGATACTAAATGGCCTCGGCCGCTGCAATCGGACCCGGCCAAAAGAGACCCCAACTTAATATGTAAGTACCATGGTACACATGGACATAAGACGGAAGATTGTCGGCAGTTGAGGGAGGAGGTAGCTCGGTTGCTCGACAACGAGCATCTTGGGTAATTTTTAAGCGACTGGGCCAAGAACCATTACGGAAGCAGAAACAGGCCAACAAATCAAGAAGAACCTCAGCATACGATCAACATGATAATCGGAGGGGTAGATGCATCCCAAGGCCCGGTGTTGAAGCGTACTAAAATACCTATCACTTGAGAAAAACGTACTCGGGATTATGCGGCGGAAGGAGCCTTATGCTTTGGCGATAAAGATGCAGAAGGGGTTGTACAGCCCCATAACGATGCCTTGGTGATATCGATGCTCGTACACAAAACCCGGGTGAAGCGCGTACTTGTCGACTGTTGCTCCCTTACGCACACGCAAGTACACGTGATCGACAAGTAATATAGGACAATGAGTCCGGATTATCGTACCCAAGGGACTTAAGTTAACTACTTTATAACAACTAATATCGTTACTTAATCAAGCAAAGATCAAGTTTAGTATATAGTTTATTCTAAATTGTAATTCTAATTTAAATCTAGGAATTGCAAAGAACAATTATGTATTTTGTAATCAATAAAACAAAGATTCCAGGGTTGTGATTTACTTCCAATCCTATTACGTTCTAATTGACTTATCGTTCATATAGTTAATGTAAGATTGCTAATTAATCGGTAATGATACTCATAGCCTTCTTCCGAAGTACTATTCGCCTATTCCTAACAAGATTAATGCCTATATTCCTACGGAATTAATCTAGCAAGAATGCATGAAGAACACGATTATCTAATTAAGCATGGTGATTAAGTATATTCCTATCCTAACCACGAATCCGCTCTTTTTACAAGGTTCAGAACATGCTTTCTTCAACTCTTATTCTAATCTAAACTTAGTTTTCTCAAACATGGCATAGATAATTGATAGAACTTAATTGGTGGCCAAAACAATTAAGCAATTTTAGTATAGAATTGAAGAAACAATCTTATCCACATTAACTATTAAAACGAAATCATCAAGTTAGAAACACAATATTCATGGCTAATCACAACCCCAGAACAAGGGGTGATTAGCCACTCATGTTCAACAAAACCAAATAACTAAGTATGAAAAACTAAAATAAAGATACTAGATTGAATTGATGAACTGAGAATTTGTTGATGTTGTTGATGTTCCTAGGACTCCTTTTGCTCCAAAATCACGTTCTTCCCCTCTTAGATAGGTTTAGGGGTGTTTATATAGGAGTTAGGAAGGGTTGGGGTCGACTTGGGGGTCTTCTAGGCGAAGTAGGAAACAAATCCCGAAATCAGTCCCCTGGCCAGCGCCCAGCGCCCCAAGGGGACTGAAGGCAGTAACATTTTGCAGCTCTCTGTTTCCAGCGCCACAGGCAGCGCTGGGCGCTGGCCTGTGGGCTGCCTTCCTCCTTTGTCCGTTTCTTCTTGTTTTTAGCTCGTTTCTTCCCCGGTTTCATCCCCGATTGCTTTTAACTCATTCCTACACATAAAAACATATTATATTAACATAAATCAATGTGATTAAGATCCAAATCCACACAAACAAGAGCTAAATATGGGATAATTTACACATTATTTAATACCTTTTCTACCAATTATCAGAGCGTATCAAGGACCGCTAGTTTGATGATCCTCACTTGTTAGTGTTGAAGAACACGGTGCAACTGGGTGGTTCTAAGGAGATTGTGATTGGTATTGACGGTGTTATGCAGCTTCAAGGTCGTATATGTGTTCCAAATGTTGATGGGTTGAGAGAGTTTATCTTTGAGGAGGCTCACAGTGATTCACCCAGCTGTCACGAAGATGTGCCGTGACTTGAAATAACACTATTGATAGAGGAGAATGAAGAAAGATATTGTTGCTTATATCTCTCAGTATTTGAATTGTCAATAAGGTGATGTACGAGCATCAGAAACCGGGAGGGTTGACTCAGGGATTGGAGATATCGGTGAGAAAGTAGGAGCGAATCACTCTGAATTTTGTGGTGGGCTTACCACGAACCTTGAGGAAATATGACACAGATTGGGTTATTGTGAATCAGTTGACTAAGTCCGCACACTTTATCTGGTGATGACTTCTTATTCTTTAGAGCGGTTGGCTCAAATTTCCATCCGGGAGATTATCCTCCTGCACGGCGTGCCCATTTCCATCATTTTTGATCGAGGCATGCAGTTCACAATGCATTTTTAGAGAGCCGTGCAGCGTGAGTTTGGCACGCGGGTCGAGCTGAGTATCGCATTTCATCCTCAATAGGATGGACAGTTCGAGCCCACTATTCAGATATTGGAGGACATGTTGCGGGCATGCTCTATGGATTTCAAGGGTCAGTGGGACCAGTTTTTACCTTTAGTGGAGTTCGCCTAAAACAACAGCTACCAGTCGAGCATCTAGATGGCTCCATACGAGGCTTATATGGGAGGCAATGTCGTTTGCTGATTGATTCGTTTAAGCCTGGGGAAGCTACATTGTTGGGCACTGATTTGGTCCGTGATGTTATGGAGAAGGTTAAGGTGATTCAGGAGTGATATTGCACAACTCAGTTCAGGCAGGAGAGTTATGCGGATTGGAAGGTTCAATATGTTGCTTACATGGTGGGTGAGAAGGTTCTTCTCCGAGTGTCACCTATGAAGGGCGTGATGCGTTCAGGAAGAAGGGCAAGTTGAGCCCGAGGTTTATTGGCCCGTTCTAGATCTTGGGGAGAGTTGGGGAGGTTGCTTATAGTCTTGCATTACCTCCTAGCCTAGTAGGGTACATCCGGTATTTCACGTCTCCATGCTTTGGAAGTACCATGAGGATAGGTCACATGTTTTGCAGTTCAGCATGTTGCAGCTTGATGAAAATATGACATATGAGGAAGAGCCGGTGGCTATTCTAGACCGACAAGTTCATTAGTTGAGATCTAAGAGTTTTCTTGTTCATTGGTTGAGATCTAAAAGTTTTCTTTCTGCGAAAGTGCAACGGAGAGGTCAGTTGATCGAGGAGGCTACATGGGAGTCCGTGTCCGATATACGGAGTAGATATCCCCATATTTACTAGCCATTTGAGGACGAACGTTTCTTTTAGAGGTGGAGAATATGATGACTCGATAGGTCGTTTTGAGTACTAGCCTTAATTTTAGTGTCTTGAGACCTCCCATAGCTTTATTTAATGTTGTTGATTTGCGTGCATGGTCCGAGTCGCTTTTTGAAAAGCTTTTATGTGAAATTTTAAAGAAAATAAATTATTTTGACTTAAAATGAGGCTACAGTTGACCACGGTGAACATTCTTGGTAAGCGACCTCAGATCGGTATTTTGATGATTCTGATAGGTTCATAGTGAAAATGACTTTTAAAGTTAAAAATCATGAGTTTTGATGATCGATTCTTGTTGTTTGATGTTATTTTGATGATTTGAGGTAGGAGCAAGTTCATAGGATTTTATTACACTTGTGTGCATGTTCGGTTTGGAGTCCCAGGGGCTAGGATGAGTTTCGGATGCATTGTGCTCAAATGATTGAAATTGAGCTGGGGTCTTGTTCTTTGCTTTTGCGAAGAGAAGTCCGCATTTGCGCACTGAGCTAAGACTATATTTGTGATCTCAATGTTGCATTTGCGACATAGTGCCTGGTAGGAAGGTTTTCACATTTGTGAAGCATGCTCCGCAATTGTGATGGATGGGAGCTTCATAAATGTAGAGTATTTATCACTTTTGCGACATCTGGGACCTGATGCACTGATCGCATTTGCGATTAGTGTTCTGCATTTGCGGACATCGCATCTGCAAACAAGTATTCGCAAATGCGACGTCTGCAGCTGGGTAAAAGAGGGGGAAAATGGGACTTAGCTCATTTTACACCATTTTCAATCTCAAGCACTTTAGAGGGGATTTCTGAAGAATTTTTTCTTCCCAAATTTATTGGTTAGCAACTCTAATTCATTTCCTATCAATTCCTCATTACTTTTCATGAGTTTTTAATATCAAATCTATGGATTTCATGGTGGAAATTAGGAGTTTCGAATAGAATTTAAGGATTTTGTAAAATTTAGATTTAAGACCTCAAATTGAGGTCGGATTTCGAAATAAATCACATAACCGGGCTCGGGGTTAAATGGGTAATCGGGTTTTAGTCCGAATATCAAATTTCGACCAAGCAGCTTGACATTTGTTGACTTTTTAAAGAATGATCCAAATTGAACCTTTTTCATTCGTGGGTAGTTTCTAAAGCTTATTTTGAATTTTTTGATCAATAACTGGCTTGATTCGGTTGGTTTGGGGGCTTGATCTAAAGGACATGTCATGATTGATTTTTGATTTGGTTACTGCGTGAGGTAAGTGCCGTGTATAACATGACTTGAGGGAATTAGGACTTATTGGTCTACTTGCTACATGAATTATGTGTTGGAACAATGTATATACAAGGTGACGAGTATATATACATTGTCACGGTTTAAAGCATGTGGGTGAAAATTGTCTCATTGTACTGTGTGGTTTCATTTACTATGCCTTCCACCTTAGTTGGATTGCTATTCTGTTAATTATTCGCTTTCGTGTTTATTGCTCGTTTTGAAGACATTGGGATGTTGGAAGTTGAGTTTGCTTATAATAGCACCATGGTTTAAGTTGAAATTTGCTTCCCACTTTGCTTGACTCTTTGGGTTATTATTGTTGCTTGGTGTGGAAGAGTGAAAAACACGAAGATTGTTCTCATGCCTTATTTACATATTATTATGATTGATTGAGTGAAATTTGAGGATTAAAGCACGAATGGTGATGCCGTGCACTTGATTATTTTATTATCATTTATCATATCATGTGAAAATGAGGGTAAAAGCACGAAGGAGGATATCGTGCCATTGCATTTATCATATCATGTGAGCATGAGAGTAAAAGCACAAAGGGTGATGTCGTGCCATTGGATTTATCATACCATGTGAGGAAGAGAGTAAAAGCACGAATGGTGATGCCATGCCGTTGCATTTATTATATCATGTGGTGAGGATGAGAGTAAAAACACTAAGGGTAATGCCGTGCAATTTGATGATTCCATTGCTTTTACTTGGTACTTGAATTGTGAGTTTAATTTGGCAGTTTCATTGCTTATTGTGGAAAGAAACATACTTGGTGATTGTGTACTTATTGTTCCGGTTGTTGTCCCTTTTTATATACCCCTACCCCGTTATATATATCTACACACACGCATGTTTTTAGTAGATGTCTTGTCTTAGCCTCGTCATTACCTTGTCGGATTTCGGATAGATACTTACTAAGTACATTGGGTCGGTTGAACTCATACTACACATTTGCACTTCTTGTCTAGATTTTGGCGTAGGTACCAGGAAAGTTTCGAGAGGTACTTAGTAGCTACTAGTCCGTGATTCGAGGTAGAGCTCCATTCTGTTCGCAGTCCCTGGAGTCATTTTCTATTTCTTTGTACTGTTTCCTATCATTTCTGACAGTGTTTTATTTATTTCAAACCTTGTATTTAGCTGGATCTAGACACTCATGTGCTTGAGACACCAAGGATTATGGGATAGCTTATGTTATGTCATCGGTCAATAATTAGATATTTATTGCTTTCTTTTTGTATTATCTGTTATGTTTGCTTGCCCGACATTCGAGTTAGGCGCCATCACGGCCCCATGGTAGGGATTTCGGGTCATGATAATTCCCTAATATTTAGAAATGGTCATTTAATGAAATAGTTAGTTAATTATTTTCTTAATATTGAGGACTTGATGTAAGCTAAAATTTTGGTTAATAATTTTTTTTCTTATTGAACTAATTAAGAAGTACTAATATTTTAAAATTCAAAATCAGTATATTTCGTAGTATATATTTGCATCCAATATTTATGGTACAAAATTAGATATAAATAATCTAGACATGCACTTTCAAATTCATATTTTGATAGTCAAGGTTTGTTATTAAACTAAGATAAAGAATAGATAATTAACTAATTAATTTTTAATTTAATCAAGGATATAATAATTAACAAAAATATCAATTTGATTTATATTGGACGTCTATCATAGAATAGAAGTTTTTTTTCCCGAGAATTTAAATTTTATCCTAATATTTAAGACTTTTAAATTAACTTTAGTTTATGCATCAAACCCTTTCTTATATATCTGTACAAATTTTAGATAATTAACTTATTAATTTTTAATTTAAACAAGGAAATAATAATTAACAAAACTACCAATTTGATTTATATTGGACGTCTTATATCATACGATAGAACTTTTTTTTTCCCCCGACAATAAGTTTTCTACTAATATTTAGAAGTTTTAAATTAACTATATTTTATGCATTAAACCCTTTCTTATATATCTGTGCAATTTCTTTTATTTGAATTATGTAACACAATAATTTATAAAAGACAATTATTATAAAAAAAAATGAAAAAATCCATATAGAATAAGTAAAATGTAGTCATTATGTATTGTGGGTTTGCTTTATTAATACTTTGTCATGGAATTATAACCAATTAATTGTATCTTAGTAAAAATAAAAAAATGAGACAGACTAAGTAGAAACTATAAGTAGTCTACAGAATAGATTTCTTCTACTTTCCTTATTCTTAATTCTAGATTTATAACCGGTTATAGAATTAAAAGCCGTAAATTTTATACAATTTAATTATATTAGTAAAAACAAAAAAATAGAGAAATAATTTTTTTTGAAAAACAATATTTGATTCTTTCGGTATACAATAGTATTTCTATTATCCTTTAATCAAGCATTCTTCTTTATATACCAAAATATAAATGCACATTATCATAAATAATATAATTAGATATAAAATAACTTAATTTTTACAATTATGAAACTCTTAACACAATCAGAGACAAAAAAGTACTTTTTGATTACATTATCACGACCCAAATTCACAATCGGCACCGGATGCACAACCCGACCGAGAACCAAACCATATGATGCACCCAAAATCATATTTATGAAAACCAATTCCACGTCATGACCAAAATTCTACTTAGTCGTGATGATACCTAACCCAATATGCTAGTAAGACAAACAATAAATAACAACTAAAATGAAAGATCATCAATAAGCAATAAATAAGATGAGTGAAATCAATACGACAAACCTAGGGACTAGTAGTACAAGTCATGAGCCACTAACATTTAGATTTACCATGATGGTATGAAGAAAATACGACATCTGTTTGGAATATACGTAAACAGAATTACAAATCCTAAACTACCTTAAACAAATGGTAGCTTGTTTTTGGAATGCTGGTACAATTTCAATGCTAGCCTCCATCATCCACAACAGCTAAGCTCCAAATATCTGCACGCAAGGTGCAGAAATATAGTATGAGTACAACCAACCTCAATGTACTAAGTAAGTATTTTCACTAACCCAGGTGAAGTAGTAACGAGGTTTTTAAGTCAAAAGATACTCACATAATAGTGTAGCTCAATAACATATATATAGAGAGCATAAAAGTATCCATGAAACAGTCATAGAACAGTGGATATTACAAATAAAGGTGTAGAACTGAAAAAAGATAATAAACATGCTATTCCAATTAAACAAGTCAAAAAAGATACAACTTGCACTAACTACGAACATAAAAGAGACATACACCAAGTTGTATGTACCCAACTACTCCTACATGAATGTACAATGTCTATATATCAAATTTCCATATGGCATGTTTAAGAAACCTTTACATGGGTCCAACATATCAATGTATAATGATAACTCTTTTTTTACTTTAATTCGACACTCTTCTAGTGTCCAACAATTCACAAAGAAGTCTCGTGCATATACAAAATGCGTCAACTAGCATATAGAGATGATATGCGTAAATACAACATGTAAATGTATGAATACAAACAAAAGATCACTTAAATGGCCAAACTTCCACCTTTATGCTGAATAACTCATTCATGTAGGATCCCACATCACAATCAACCAGAAACCTATCGGTTTCTCACAAAATGCATATACATTATCAAGGGAGAAACATGAGAGGGAGACCTTAGGGGGATGGATTCATATCCATATGCGGCACAGACAACTCACGTGCCATGACAGCACGATCAACTCACGTGCTGCACATAAAACTCATGTGCCAATAATAATAACAACCACACAGACAACTCTTGCGCTACACGGATAACTCACATGCCAATAATGATAATAATCGCATGGACAACTCACGTGCCATAATTATAACAACTACATAGCAAAAACCTCGTGCCATAACCTAAGTCCATATCTGTTACACCCCATTTTGTACTAGTCAAAGCAAGATTCAACTTGTGGTTTGTCCGTTGTTGATGAAAGAGAGTCGCCACTGAAGGTGTTAGGCACCCCTTAAAATCTACCTGAGGTAGATCCAAGGACTTATACTATATTTTGAATCAATTCTTTGTACTATGCCTTAACTAATGTTCTAAAGCTTACCTTATATTAGGGAATGATTCATATGAGGGAAGAATGTAATTTTAAAGAGCATGAATTTAAAGAAGAGTCTTAAAAAAAATCATGCTAGTGCATATATGCTCGAAAAGAGCTTAAAGGTATATATGATGTTTGTATGAAAACATGTGAAAAAGAGGAGCTAAGCTATAAAACGTTTTGTCTTTTAATTAGCATGGAGGTTTATATTACTCAAGAAAAATTCTATGAAACTGAGCCGAAGATATACCTTGGCTTTTAAATATTTGAAGGGGGCCGTTTGAAAATCTTTACTTGGGGCGGCAACATCTTATTTTCGAAATGAATTTGATTTCCCTTTAGAAGGTCAAAACTTGCGTTTCAAATATGATATTTTCTTTTTGAAAGAGGAGCTGCCTTCTCTTGTTAAGCCTTTGGACTTCAAAATGTTTTAAGAAAAAGTTAGCAAAGCATAGTGGATTAATGGTACAAATAACTTATACTTAGCGAATGTGGGACTAGTTACTAACTAATGTTTTTTTTAATCCTAGGTTCTTTAAGGCTTGCCTAAGTCGTTCACATGATTTAAGGCATAAAGTAAGGCATCTAATTCAATAAGATAATTGTAGTATATATGTGCGAAACAACAAGAGTGCAACAAAATAACAAAGCAATGCATTTAAGTTAGAGAAGTAGTAACAGTAAAGGAGTAAAGAAGAAGATTGGACTCTTGATTTTGGACATCAAAGATACAGGCTTAGCAGTAGCAATAACGGGCAATGACGGACGTCGAATTTTAAGAAAACACAGCAAAGCTGGACTTGGGCGTGAGTTCCTCAAGAACTCAACAGGCTCAAACAATTATACATGTTCAAAGAAAAGAGAAAATCATTAGAGAATAATACCCAATACACGTTCATACGTGAAGAAGAAAAAATTGCAAGCAAAAATAAAGAAAAAGTCATCAACAACACATCTAAACAGTAGGAAGGTCACACTAATGTGGTGGCTATGTATAGCAAATGATAAACGTTGAAAATCTTTCGTTATCATTAAATACTAAACCCAAAGAGAGTAACGGGTGTCAATGAATTAAGGGCTAAGGAGAGAGTCCCACCCAAGGTCAAGGCCCCCTTTGAATTCACCGACACTTCAAAGTTCCCAATGGTCTCAAGGCCCAGGGCGATACTTGTCCCGGAGAGAGTAGCTCAATCAAGCGTCAAACTCTACTACCAAATATCCTTAACTATTAATGACTCATTCTTCTCTATAGGTTTAAGTGCCAATGAGGCACTTTCATCATAACACCACTACAAGAGTATGTCCTTCTTAACAGGATAACATAAGGAACACAAAGGGAAACTGTTTTATCAACATAACTATATCTCCAACATCAAGTGAATATATTGAACAGTTCTAAAGTTCAAGGCTTCAAACACATATAGAGGCAATTCTGCTAACATATTTACATTTAGAAAACCAAACACTTGTGATCAAGCACCTTAAGGATAAAATAGTGAAATTCATGAGTATGGATACATCCCATTCATGACCAAGTCTTAATTTCTAGCATGTATATAGGTTATCAGTCCTTATTGACAACCTCTAAGGGTATTAATAGAGAAACCAGTTAACCACTTTAATTGAGTTCCTTAAAAAACGACGAGAGAGATATCATTATCAGGATATTAACAGGATTATAGACTAAAAGTTGCAATTAGAGCTTCAAAGACATTAGCAAGGGTCGCAGACATGTGACCTCGATTAGAATTTCTATGAATGCCAACAGGTTTATGATACGCTCAAATTACACCTTAATAATAGTGAAAGCGGTCGATGTCAAATATAATAACCCAACAAGGTTGGGGTCGAATCCCACAGGGAATAGGTGTGAAACGATTATCTAATTAATGTAATACTTGACTAAGTCGTAATTCTATCAAGTACGTCAAATAGAATAAAAGAGTATTAAATGTATATAAACGAAAACTGAAAACTAATTTTGATAGTATGAATGTGAAAAATATGAATTTAAGAAACCAAGGTTGTGTCCCCCTTAATGTAGTAGAATGTTCTTGATATTAATATTGAGTACCTTTCTTGATATGCAATTGATGTTTAATTTACTATCCAATATTTCCCAATAATTGGATAATGTATCCTCTCTATGATTCTCCCGAATACAAAAGAGTTATGCTTAAGAACAACCAATTAAACGCCAAATTAAAACCTACTTATTCCTAAGCGATTTTATTAAACAAGGTTTAAAGCCTTCAGTCTTTGTTATTTATTTCTACCAAATTCTATCTCACTTTTCCAAGATAAGATAGAGTTAACTGGCGTCCGTTAATGTTTGCAACCACTAACGATTAATTGAAGAACAAGAAATAAATAAATATCAAGCTTCTTTCGAAGTCAGATTCAATATCAAGATCTCAACAACATTCTACCCATCTAGGGTTCACAACCTCAGCATTTGAATTTAGCTACACACGCTGATAATTAAAGAACAAAGAATAGTAATTGACATCATCTTACAAAAATAGAAGGTATTTGATCCCAAAAAGCTTCTAAGAATTCAAATAGTTAATTGCCCGTACTTTGTACTCTAAATTCTGACAAGACTCCCTTTACAAAACCCTATAAAACCTATTTATAGAGGCCCAAAACCCGAAGCAAATTTCGGTCTGATTTGCCCCTATTGTAATAATGCGGACCGCATTTCTGTCGCAGAACAGAAATGTGGACCGCAGATCATCATCGTCCGTCGCAAATTCCACCAGAAAATTTTGCCCTCATCGCGTTTTGGTTCGCGGTTCACATGTTGATTATGCGATTGCGATATGCGATCGCATTCTTCACTATGATTTTCACCCAAAACTCTGTTTGTGTTTGCGATTTCACCTTGTTATTTCGCGGTTCGCATTCCTGTTTTGCGGTCGCATATGCGACTACATTCTCGACATGAAGATTGGCCTAGAGTTCTGTCTTTGTCTGCGATCTACTTGTAGAATATGCGATTCGCATTTTCTGTTTGCGACCGCATACTCGCATATGCGATGCTCTTAACTTCTTTTCTTGTCTTCAGCTGGCTTTTTGAACTCTTTTCCGTACTTCTGGGTCCTTACACTCGATATACTGCAAATACACTAAAATTAGGTAAGTATCATGAGAATTTGCACATAAAACAAGTTAAACTTTAAGCAAGTAGTATCAAAATGTGCCGAAATTACCCGGCACATCAACACCCCCAACTTAAACTCTTGCTTGTCCTCAAGCAACTAAAACGATACTATCCTAGTCTAGACTCTACTTATCAAACATGAAACAATACTGACCGTGGATGGTGTTTGTTGTTAGTATCTCAAGTATAACTCTTTGAGTACTATACCCTCCTTGAATTATCAATATATTCAAACACAACCAATCAGTTAGTGAACTTTGAGCCTCAACAAAGTAACTAAAGGCTACCTTCAACTGAATACACTTATGCCTCACTCAAATCTCAACTTACTATCAACCTAGCAGTGTATGTGCCCTCACTGGAAAGAAAGTCCCACTCTCACAATATTTATCATAACAATACAAAGGGACTAAAGTGCAAGTACACTCACTCTCAGAACAAAATTTCAAGTATCACCACATGCCATACCATAGGCTTGCCCTTATTTTAATTCATCGCCTAGTTATAAGAATACTCGGTTGGAGATCACATAAGGACTTTGTAAGCTTGTAATGTCGGTTTAAGGAAGGGTAGGATATATATTTAGATACTAGTGGCTACTTCCTCCTTGAACACTAATTACATTCTTCTTTCTTTTAACCTTTGGTTTCTTTTCGACCCCATAGCCTTAATGATGTTAAGTTCCCACATTGGACCCACCTTGCATATCTCTCTATTCCAATCCCAAGCTCCATTATTGCCAATACATACATAACTATTTATGACAACATTTTTTTTTTGTTTCTTTTCTCTTTCTTTTTCTCTCTCTTTTTGGAGCTTTCATAAATTCACATGAGCACTTTGAGGTACGGGTTCCCACCTTTATTTCACAGCCTTGCCCATTTCCATGTTGACCCACACCCCCAACTTAAACTTTTAGCCATGTTCTCAATGTTCAAGGAGGAACGGGTTCAAAAGAGAACATGTTTTACGAATGGGACAGGTTTGTAATGCGGAGGCCAAGGAAAAGGCTAAAAGACTCAAATAGGGTACTAGTGACATTAATTATGCACAGGTAGGCTGAAAAGGATAGAAATGTTTCATAAATAATCAAAAAAAGCCTAAGATCATCTCTCCAACTCAGTGTACATATACTATGCATTGAAAAACCAACCGGGCAAGTTCTAGATGGCAGAAGTGAACACAAGAACTATCTAAACAAGGAGCTCACACACATTGGCACACACATTGTTCGGTTAACATAGTTTACAGCTTTAGAGTTCACATTTGGTCACTCGAGGCTTTCCTCATGTATACATACACGATTCTAGGTAGACCTAGAGTTACCGAGTGATCCTCAAATTCACATAATTGATTTGTTAGGAAGGGTATAATCTACACACAGATTTACATACTTGATACTGAACAAATTTACCATCCCGGTCAATATATCTCATATTCATAAACCCGGTTCTACTATTACACCCTTGAAAAAGAACCCGGCGGAAGAAAAAACAAGGGGATTTTATTTAGGAACTTCATTTCACTAACTATTTAATTACAACAGCATATATACATAAGTCATTAATCATTACTACATAATGTATAGTTATCAATGTCACTAAACATGCCCGAAAAGAAATCAAATCCACAGATACACAGATAAGGCTACCACCCCCAACTTAAATCATGCATCGTCCCCAATGCATAAGAAAAAAATATAGAGTGCAAAGGGCTCCCTGGGGTGCATTTGCGCGAAGAGATGCAGTAGCCTAGGTCTCCTCCGGAGCTGCAGGAGGGATGTGGGACTGATCTGGAACAGGTTGTGGGGCCGCTGAGCTGCTAGCTTCGCCCACTGGTGGCTGTGTGGCTGATGAGTGTGCAGGGGCAGCCATTTCCGCTAGTGATTGCTGTATGGCCCTCTCAATGTCTGCTTGCTATTCTTCTTCCTCCACAGTTGGCACAGAAATTGCTTTGTCATTGTCCTTGGCGTCATCACCTTCATCGGACCCTGAACTTACATCCTCTAATTCTTCCCCCTCGAATTCTGATGACCCCCCCAATGTCTCGTCATTAGTGATGTCTACCCGTACTGGAGGAGCGGGAGGATGAGATACTTTAGTAGACAAAGGTGCAATGTCTGCCATTAGTTTCGTCAAGTCCAGGCCCAAGTCTGGTGCATCACTGCCAGCACCCTGGTCACCCTCGGTGGGGAGGAGAGATGATATGTCGAACTCCAGATTTTGCATCTTCTGGAGTTCGGTCTTCATGGATTTTACTTCCTCCCGTAGCTGGGGTAAACCCCTCACCTCACCTCCTTCAATCTGTTCAACCCTAGACTCAAGCTTGTGCAACCGATCTCCGAACAATGATTGTTATTGTTGGAGAGTGGTTCTAATGTTTGAATCGGAGTCAGGGCCTATTTAATCAGGTGGGGCAGGGTTTTCAAGAGTTGTTCCACCTTGGAATTTGCATGATGTGCAATTAGACCGAGTCTTGAAATGGTTGGCATTGGTGAGGAAGATGGACCAGTGGTAGATGGGGGTGCAGTCTCATCAGCAGCAGTGGAGGTTTCTGGATCTTGGGGAGAAAGGAGATTTTGGGAGTCAATGTCCTCAATTGGGGTCACTGGTGGGGCAACCGAATCACTTATACGAGTGATATCAATATCTCTCGTAGACTTACCGAGTTTGTCTTGTTGTGGTAAGAAAGGAACATTCACCTCTTGGCAGAGGGTTGTGATCAAACTCGGGAAGGGAAGTGATGTGGCCCGCTGCGTAGCTCAGATGCCAATTTCCTGGAAAATAAGGCTCCCCACATCAATTTTAATACCAGTCATAATACAGGCAATGAGAAGTGCCTTCTCAATGCCGATATCCGTTTCATTCCTGGAAGATATTAAGTGGGAGGTGACAAAGTTTAGCCAATATTTGCCCTCCCTTGTGAGGTCTTCTTTGTAGATTTTCTTTCCAGGGTTAATCCAGGCAGGAGTCCCCGTGGCAATTACGGATGCAATCCATCCACGTTCGTGTTCTCTGTTGGAGTACTTTGCATCGTACTCACCTGTGCCTGATTCCCACTCGGGAAAGTAGAGTTCATTGATATGCTCGCTGTCACAAAACACAGCCTTACCCCGAACGTGGATGATGCCGGTGAATATTCTGTGGCGTCTATGATACCCTGTTCGTGAAGCTCCGTAAGACGCATAGAATTCTCGGACCATTGACTCATTATATTCCTTGGGATCCGTAGTGAAGTACTCCCATTTTCTCGTTTTGATGTTTTCGAGAACATGAGGGTACTGGTCCTGTAGCCCGTTCAAGCTTAACTTTTTCTCCCCCAAAATTCTTCTCTTTGTTAGCCCTTCCCTGAACAAGGATCTTGAACCTTCAACCCAAATCGAAGCTGAAGGTCATCACCTCGTTTCCTTCAGGCCTCAGCCATTAAATCGACTTCCGGTAAGCATTCCTCCTCATCAGACTGGGAGGTCCTTTGCCTATTTGATTCCACTCTTACCCGTTTGGGTTGGGCTGAGGTAGAAGCGGAAGCTGGTCGTTTCTTTACGAAGTGCTTTTTGGTTGCCATATCTGCATGAATAGGATATGTAAGCGACATTATCATCATTAGAGAAAAGTAAAACAGGAAAACTGAAGAAAGAGATACAGAAATGCGGCGTGGTTTGCGGTCGCATAACTACTATGCGAACCGCAAACATGTCGCATTCTTATGAGTGACAGGTAGATGGCATTCTGTGGTGGATTCTGCGAATCTCATAAACATTATGTGAATCGCAAATCCATCGCAGATTGCCTTCGAGCATAAGCCTGTTGGATACACACAAATGCAATCGCATACTCATCGCAAAGTGAGATATGCGATCGCATATTCACCGCAGAGTTCACCGGTGCAAACCAAATGTTCTAGCCGTGTTTGCGGTGGGTCTGCGGTCCGCATATCGATTATGCGATCGCGGAGTCACCGCATATGTTGTCTTCCTCAGATGCCTAGGGTTTAGGGATGCGGTCAAAGTGCAGTCCACATTTTGATTTTGTGGACCGCAAATACCTTAAAATATACAAGTATGTTCATCCCTCAAGCAAGAAAACCCTAGATTTCTGTCTTCCATCCCAAAGAATCGAAAAACTTCAATGAAACATTAATCCTAATCTTGCAAAATTACACTTTAACAAGGAACAAAGGTCGAACGTACCTTATGAAGAAGATTTTAGGACTTAGAATCACTGTTAATCAACTCCTTGGTGTTTGGTAAGCTTGCCCGTTACTTTTCCGATGATGCCCGTCGGTGATGTTTCTCCGTTACCGCTTTCTCTTCTCTTTTTTTTTTGTTTTGTTTTTCTTTTCTAATATATATATACTTAGATTGAAGGATTTAGAAGAGGAAGGAATGCGAACACGTACCTGGCAATGATGCGATGATTTAAGTTTCGCATAATGGAAATGCGAACCGCATAATAGGAGTTTTCACTGCATTTATATCAAACTTTTGAGATGAATTCTCTGTCTCTGTTTGCGGTGAGAATGCGGTTCGCATAACTTAAATGCGAACCTTGAACTTTTGAGCTTCGTCGCATTTATGCCAGCTATATTTACTCAAGTTTCTGTTTCAGTTTGCGGCACAAATGCGGTTCGCATATTTTAAAGGCGATAGCATTTGTGCAGCATTTTTTACCTTGATGTTTTTCTGCAGTTTCAAGCACTCCTCTTCAATTCCTGTGTCCTTTCGTCACATTCCTGCATTCTAAAACCCTTCAAATAGCCCTAAGTACAAATGTGATATTGAATTCTAAATAAAAATACAACACAAACAAAAGCAAATGATACCACACATGGGTTGCCTCCCATGAAGGGCTTGATTTAACGTCGCGACACGACGTGGCTAAGATGCCTATGCAATCATTCCATGATAGGGATTGGATCATCCTTTAGAGCCAGCTGCTCTACCAAATGTTTCTCTCCATCTACTCCCAAGTAGTGTTTGATTCTTTGCCCATTTACCTTGAAAGTTCGGAGCCCATCCTCCGATGCTAATTCAACAGCTCCAAACGGAGAGACATCAACAACTTTAAATGGTCTAGACCATTTAGACTTCAGTTTCCCCGGAAATAGTTTTAGTCTTGAATTGAACAGCAATACCAGATCCCCTGCCTTAAACTCTCGTTTTAAGATCTTTTTGTCATGGACGAATTTCATTCGTTCTTTATATACTGCTGCACTCTCATAAGCATGAAGACGAAATTCCTCCATTTCATTTAACTGTGCTAGACTTAGAGCTCCGGCCTCCGCCAAGTCCATGTTTAATCTTTTTAATGCCCACATAGCCTTATGCTCGAGTTCTACGGGTAAATGTCACGCTTTTCCAAAGACTAAACGATAAGGGGATGTACCGATAGGGGTCTTGTAAGCTCTACGGTACGCCCATAGAGCATCATCTAGCTTCCTTGACTCTTGTAAGCTCTACGGTACGCCCATAGAGCATCATCTAGCTTCCTTGACCAATCGGTCCTGTTCGCGTTCACCGTCTTTGCTAGAATGCTCTTTATCTCCCTGTTGGATACCTCAACTTGACCGCTCGATTGTGGATGATAAGGTGTGGCAACCTTATGCTTAACCCCATACTTGTCAAGGAGACCTTTAAAGACTCTGTTACAGAAGTGCGAACCCCCATCACTGAGAATGGCTCTCGGGGTGCCAAACCGGGTGAAAATATTCTTCTTTAGAAATGCAGTCACACTCCGAGCTTCGTTGTTTAGTAAGGCAACGGCTTCTACCCATTTGGACACATAGTCCACAGCCACTAGGATGTATTTCATCCCACATGAGCTTATGAAAGGGCCCATGAAGTCAATACCCCAAACATCGAATAGTTCGATTTCCATCACAAAGTTCATAGGCATCTCATGCCTCCTAAAAATTGGGCCCTGTCGTTGGCATTGGTCACAAGACTTCACCAACTGATTAGCATCCTGATAAATAGTCGGCCAATAATAACCACACTCCAAGATCTTTGCTGCCGTTCTATTACCCCCATGATGACCCCCAACCAGTGAGTCATGACAAGCTTTCAGAATCTGTAGCATCTCTTCCTCAGGCACGCATCTTCTAATTATGTTATCCGCACAGACACAGAATAAGAAAGGCTCTTCCCAATAATAGTTGCGACAATCCCTCAAGAACATCTTCCGTTGGAATGATTCCAACCCTTCCGGAATAAGATCGCGGACAATGTACTTGGCGATGTCTGCAGACCACGATGCAAATGAATTGGACACCACCAGTATATGTTCATCTGGAAATGAGTCATTTATCTCCAGATCTTCTTTTTGTCTCCCTAATTCTTCAAGTCTAGATAAGTGATCTGCCACTTGGTTTTATGTTCCCTTGCGATCCATAACTTCGAAATCAAACTCTTGCAGCAGTAAAACCCATCAGATTAGTCGTGGCTTTGCATCTTTCTTCACCATCAGATAACGGAGAGATGCATGATCCATGTACACAATCACTTTAGAGCCCAATAAATAAGCACAGAACTTCTCGAACGCATACACAATGGCTAACAATTCTTGCTCGGTTACAGTGTAATTCATCTGCGCCCCATTAAGTGTCTTGCTAGCATAGTATATTGGGTGAAGAACTTTATTGTATCTTTGTCCCAACAAAACTCCAATAGCAACACCACTGGCGTCACACATAAGCTCAAAAGGCAATGACCAATCAGGTGTGACAATAATGGGTGCCGTTGTGAGCTTTGTCTTCAGTTCCTCAAAAGCTGCGAGGCATTTCTCATCAAAGACGAACTTGGAATCCTTCTCAAGGAGTTTACACATTGGGTTTGCAATCTTTGAGAAGTCCTTAATGAACCGTCTGTAGAATCCAGCATGCCCCAAAAAACTACGGACACCTTTTACGGATGTGGGTGGAGGAAGCTTAGAGATGATTTCTATTTTAGCTTTGTCCACCTCTATGCCACGCCTTGAGATTTTATGTCCCAGAACTATACCTTCATCCACCATGAAGTGGCATTTCTCCCAATTTAGTACAAGGTTTGTCTCTTCACATCGCTTTAGCACTTGTTTCAAATTCTTCAGACAATGCTCAAAAGTTTCACCGACTACCGAAAAATCATCCATAAAAACCTCAAGGAAATCCTCTACCATATCGGAGAAGATAGACATCATACATCTCTGGAAGGTAGCTGGAGCATTGCATAAGCCGAATGGCATTCGACTGAAAGCAAATGTTCCATATGGGCATGTGAACGTTGTCTTCTCCTGGTCCTCCAAAGCTATGTTGATCTGATTATAACCGGAGTATCCGTCAAGGAAAAAATAAAAGGACTTTCCTGCTAGCCGATCAAGCATTTGATCAATAAAAGGCATAGGGAAATGGTCTTTGCACGTGGCACTATTTAGTTTCCTGTAATCCATGCATACCCTCCATCCGGTTACTGTTCTTGTTGGAATGAGCTCGTTCTTTTCATTCTTGACCACAATCATACCTCCCTTCTTTGGCACGCATTGCACCGGGCTCACCCATGAACTATCAGCAATTGGGTAGACTACCCCAGCGTCCAGCCATTTGATTATCTCTTTCTTCACAACTTCCTGCATTGATGGATTCAGCCGTCGCTGGTGCTCCACACTCGGTTTTGTCCCATTTTCTAGTTGAATCTTGTGCTCACAAATTCCAGCAGGGATTCCCCGAATGTCCGCAATTGTCCAACCAATGGCTTGTCTATGTTCTTTCAAAACTTGCAGTAACTGTTCCACCTGCACATCATTCAACAACGAAGACACAATTACCGGTAAAGTATTATTCAAGCCAAGAAATTTATACCTCAAATGCGACGGAAGTGGTTTGAGCTCTAATTGAGGTGGTTCGATAATCGATGGCTTTGCAGGCGGTGTAGCTCTATTCTCCAGATCGAGGGACAGTTTTGGTGGAGTATACGAGTAGGAGCCACGTCCTTCTAATGCATTCACCGACTCCATAAAGCCTTCCATATCATTACCATCGAAATTCACCAATATAGCTGCCAGTGCTTCACCTAGGCATTGCTCTTCCATTTTCATCTCGACAGCCTCATCAACTTCATCAACAATACCAATTAGTGAAATGCTCTCACACTCGGTTGGTAACTTCATACCCTTACTGGCTTGGAAGGTAACTTCTTCGTTGTTCACCCGGAACTTGATTTCATTACGCTCCGAATCCATAAGGGCTCTTCCAGTAGCTAAGAATGGTCTCCCCAATATAATAGGGATTTCCTTGTCCACAGCACAATCAAGGATCACAAAATCAGCTGGAATATGAAATTTCCCAACTTTCACAATCACATTATCTACAATACCGACTAGTCTTTTGATTGAACGGTCAGCCATCTGCAACCTCATGCTCATCGGCCTTGGCATTCCTAATCCAGCTTGTTTGTAGATGGCAAGCGGCATTAGATTGATGCTGGCCCCATTGTCACACAATGCCTTTGCAAAGTCGCGCACTCCAATAGTGCACGGAATAGTAAATGCTCCCGGGTCCTCTTTCTTCTGGATTTGATTTGTAGCAATAATAGAGCTAACCCGGTGAGTCATATTCACTACCTCATTCTTGGTGGTTCTCTTCTTCGTGATCAAATCCTTTAGGTACTTGGAAAAACCTGGCATTTCTTGAAACGCCTCCAAGAATGGTATATTCACAGATAGCTGCTTGAGAATGTCATAGAATTTTTTGAACTTGCTGTCATCAACTCTTCTCGCAAGTCTTTGAGGGAAAGGAGGAGGGGATCTAGGAATCGGCGGAAGAATGTTTGATGTTTCTTCTGCCTTTTCCTTCATCCCTTCGCGGGTCTCATCTCGTTTTTGCAAAACTTCTGGAGTATCATTTACTTCAGCAACATTAGGTCCTTTAACTTCGACTCCTTTATCAAGTTCTTCCACCTCGACTGCTTGCTCATCCCTTCCTTGCAATGTCTTACCACTCCTGGTAGTGATAGCCATGATATGGGAAGTTGGGCCACTTCCACTTCCCTTTGGATTTACAATCGTATCGCTAGGAAGTGTTCCCTTCTGCTGTGGATATTGCTCATGAGAAATATCTCTCATTTGCAATTCCAGCTTTTGAATCACCGCAGTGTGAGAGCCAACCAACTCAGTCATGTTCTTCATGGAATTATCAGACTTTACTTGGTTTTGTAGTATTCTTTCTAGCATGCTCTCTAATTTAGACTCACTAGAGGATCCCTGATTCGAATACTGACCCTTTGGAGGAACATAAGGGTTGGAACTTCAATTTGAAAAATTATTATTGCTGTTCCAATTTCCTTGGTTAGAGCCACTTTGGTCGTTACGCCATTGATGGTGACCTTGCCCTTGCGGGTTTGGTCTCCATTGATTATGCGAGCCTTGGCCTTGGTAATTCTGCCTTTGGTACCCACCTTGAGAATTATTAACATAATTTGCCTCTTCATAATCATCACTTTGCACCGGCTGCAAATTATCAACCATATTGACTTTCTTCTTCTGATTTTCCGTGAAAAGCTTTGTCAACACATTGACATTTGTAGCAAGTTCTGCAATTACTTGGTCTCGTTCTTGATTTTCCTTGATCAAGTTATTCATAGAAGGATACCCAATTGCAATACCACCTGTAGTATCCTCAGAATGCCAAGCTTGATTGTGTTTTGCCATTTTATCTAAGATCTGAGTCACTCTAGCGAAGGTTTTATCCATGAAAGATCCAGCAGCTGCATTCTTCGCTATTGATTGGTTCATAGGATCCAAACCCATGTACAATTTTTCTAGCAAGATAGAATCGGGAAAGCCATGGTTTGGAGACCTCACCAAGTACAACTTGAAGCGATCCCACGCTTCGTGTAATTGTTCACCAGGTAGTTGCTTGAAGAAGAATATCTTGTCCCTGAGCTCAGACTTCTTGCTTTGTGGAAACCATTTTAACAAGAATGCCCGGACAAGTTCAGGCCATGAACGTATGGAATTCGGAGGAAGATTCTGAAGCCATTTCCTCGCATCCCGAGCTAATGAATACTTAAAGCATCTCAGCCTTAAGGCATCGTCAGAGACATGGTTTTGCTTGTGCATCGCACAAACACCAAAGAAATTCCTGAGGTGCTGCGTGGGATCGTCATCAGTGGAGTTTCTGAAAAATCCCTCCGCTTTCAGGATATGCGTTTGTATCCTCGATATATTCTTCAATATCTGCAAAAGGGTTTCCTTCCTCCTCTACCTCTACATCATCTTCATGGTCCGACATATCTCCCTGTCTACAACAACCAAAACAAACAGCGTGTAATCAAGTGGAATTAGACGTATAGTAAAGTATACACTAATTAGCAATTTCAAAACCGTATTCCCCGGCAATGGCGCCAAAATTTGATATGCTCAAATTACACCTTAATAATAGTGTAGCGGTCGATGTCAAATATAATAACGCAACAAGCTTGGGGTCGAATCCCACAACGAATAGGTGTGAAACGATTATCTAATTAATGTAATACTTGACTAAGTTGTAATTCTATCAAGTACCTCAAATAGAATAAAAGAGTGTTGAATGTATAAGTAAACGAAAACTGAAGACTAATTTTGATAGTATGAATGTGAAAAATATGAATTTAAGAAACCAAGGTTGTGTTCCCCTTAATGTAGTAGAATGTTCTTGATATTAATATTGAGTACCTTTCTTGATATGCAATTGATGTTTAATTTACTATCCAATATTTCCCAATAATTGGATAATGCATCCTCTCTACGATTCTCCCGAATACAAAAGAGTTATGCTTAAGAACAACCAATTACACGCCAAATTAAAACCTACTTGTTCCTAAGCGATTTTATTAAACAAGGTTTAAAGCCTTGAGTCTTTGTTATTTATTTCTACGAAATTCTATCTCACTTTTCCAAGATAAGATAGAGTTAATTGGCGTTCGTTAATGTTTGCAACCACTAACGATTAATTGAAGAACAGGAAATAAATAAATATCAAGCTTCCTTCGAAATCAGATTCAATATTAAGATCTCAACAACATTCTACCCATCTAGGGTTCACAATCTCAGCATTTGAATTTATCTACACTTGCTGATAATTAAAGAACAAAGAATAGTAATTGATATCATCTTACAAAAATAGAAGGTATTTGATCCCCAAAAGCTTCTAAGAATTCAAATAGTTAATTGCCCGTACTTTATACTCTAAATTCTGACAAGACTCCCTTCACAAAATCTTATAAAACCTATTTATAGAGGCCCAAAACCAGAGGTGAATTTCGGTCTGATTTGCCCCTGTTGTAATAATGCGGACCGCATTTCTGTCGCAGAACAGAAATGTGGACCGCAGATCATCATCGCCCGTCGCAAATTCCACAAGAAAATTTGGCCCTCATCGCGTTTTGATTCGCGGTTCGCATGTTGATTATGCGATCGCGATATGCGATCGCATTCTCCACTCTGATTTTCACCAAAAACTCTGTTTGTGTTTGCGATTTCACCTTGTTATTTCGCGGTTCGCATTCCTGTTTTGCGGTCGCATATGCGACCGCATTCTCGACATGAAGATTGGCCTAGAGTTCTGTCTTTGTCTGCGATCTACTTGTAGAATATGCGATTCGCATTTTCTATTTGCGACTGCATACTCGCATATGCGATGCTCTTAACTTCTTTTCTTGTCTTCAGCTGGCTTTTTGAACTCTTTTCCGTACTTCTGGGTCCTTACACTCGATATACTGCAAATACACTAAAATTACGTAAGTATCATGAGAATTTGCACATAAAACAAGTTAAACTTTAAGCAAGTAGTATCAAAATGTGCTGAAATTACCCGGCACATCAGTTTATCAATCCAGAATATCAATAGAGATACAAACTACTAACCCGGTCAGGACCTCAAAAGGTTATGGTCAAAAGTTAACATTCCAGATTAAGGCCTCTAAAAGAGCATTAAAGAAGCTT
Source organism: Nicotiana obtusifolia (assembly GCA_002018475.1). Classification (NCBI taxonomy): domain Eukaryota; kingdom Viridiplantae; phylum Streptophyta; class Magnoliopsida; order Solanales; family Solanaceae; genus Nicotiana; species Nicotiana obtusifolia. Next base: position 30,960 of record MCJB01031528.1, read on the forward strand.
AAGCTGCCAACTTTGTTTGTTTCTGAAGCTCAAGATATGACTACTTCTTTGTAAGACCTTTTAAGTTCATATTGAAAAAGCATGGTGTTAAACACTATCAGTAACAACAGGAAGTTCAATCTGAAATTCATAAGTCAGGTTTGCATGGTTCATGCAGTCTTAGTGAAGCTCTAAGAACAACAAGGTCAAGCACATGGTTGTGGAAATCAAATAAACAAGTACTGAAGGATCAAATGAGTGCAGGATCACCTATACAGGGAACATGAAGTCATATTATCCCAAAAATAAAAATGTCATCATTATTAAGCCAACAATGTCAACACATAGACTTCAAAAAGGGGGTAGGGGTGCTATCACTTTGGAAAGTTTGTCAAGCAGGTTAGGATTTCAAACATAACAGAGCTTAGTTATAACAACTTAGGATACCCAAACATTGAAGAAGGCCTCATGACTTAGGTCAGACATGTGACGAACTTCAAAATGTATACAGAGACAGTACAAGAACTTAGTATGCTCAAATCATGTTCATATAGTGTGGTCAAATAACTACAAGTTCATCAGAGGGTCAATGACCTCTGAAGGATCAATTAAAAGTATGCTAAAGGAGAGGATAAGTTCAAACATCATAAACCAGCATCCCCAAGCCAAGACAACAGCTTCACCAACTCACATTTGTTTAAGTGTAAGTGTCAAATAGACTACTACAACCACAAATAATGCTTAAGGAAGAATGACAATGCTTAACAGAACATCAAGGGAGCCTGAAGATAGCAAATATCGGGATAGCTTTAGAATTATTAGACTTTTCTTGAGGTTTAACAACAGAGACAGGCCACCAAATACTTATTAGGACTATCACAACACAATCACTAAAATAACTCATGATTTTGCAACATATTTAACAACTATATATTGTTAACAAAACATATAAAACAATCAAGACATTGATACATCCCTAACAATCACTCAATAGTAGAACGAAGCATATTTAATCAAACAAACGAACAAAGAGGGATAAGATTGAAATTTACTGACCTTTTCTAGGGCAGCAGGCCAAATAGGAGTTCAATTTAATTGCAAAGGACCCAAAGATTCGGGCTTGAGAAGTTAAAGAACTCAGAAACGAAAAGAAAACCAGAAATCATTAAAGAGCCTAAACTTTTATGAAATCTTAGTGTTGCTTTTTGTTTGTGTTAGGTCTGTTAGGTGAGTGCATTGAAGGCTTTATTTATAGTGCATTAAATGCCTTAGGGTTCCGACGTATTTGAATTAGATAGTGGAAGATGACGATAGTTGAGTGATGATAGCAAGGCAGAGGTAAAATTAGAGAACACAGAGGTAAAAATAGTGAGGAGTTTATCTAGGTATGGGAAATCGACCGTTAAATGCGAAAATCCATCGGTCAAAGCTCCAATGTCCATAGCTCATTGCGTCTGACCTTTGGACGACGAATAAATATGATGAGGTCAGAGAAAATCTTCATGAGTAGTGCGATTTGAAAGAATTCAGGAGATTCAGATGGCCAAAAATTCCAGATGGAAAATCAAGATCCAAGAGGCGCACAAAATATTTCAGACGCAGAAGGCCAGGAAATTTTCACAAGAAGGATAGATGCTTTATTTGCCATAAGATTGGACATTTCGCAAAAAATTATCCCCAATTAAGAAGATCTGTCAAACTCCTTGAAGATATTGAAGATTACACAGGCATACATCTTAGAAAAGAGGAGGACCTTGAATCCATATTCTCTGTGGATGACGAACCCAATGAAGAAACTATATTCTCTCTCGATATCTATGAAGATCAAGGCAATGATCAGTACCAAATTTCAGAACCAGTGATCGAGGCCCGAGAGAAGATCAATGCTCTCACAGTCGTTCCTCAAGTAGAACTCAAAGTCTATTCATCCAAATGAGATAAACCAGCTCGAGTTATTGCTTTCATCGACACCGGAGCAGCTTCCTTACTCATAAATCCTGCTGTTCTCCCTGAAGATCAATGGGTGCCGCATTTCAAGGATTTCAACACTGCATCAAATGCAATCTTAACCACAACTGTCATTACAAAGCACCCGGTCACAATTGAGTTCTTTCTAGCATTGAAGTACAGAACCAAGCTGCTAGGATCGGATGTGCTAGGAAAAGATCTTATTATTGGATTCGACATTTACAGACAACTTAGAGATCAACTCCAGATCAAGGCTAACGGGATAGCTTTTAAAAAGCAGTTCAGAACTTATTCTGAGATTCCAAGGCTATTCCAAATCACCGATGACGAACAAATTAAAGAGATTGAGCAGAATCTCATTGAAAATTCATGTGCTGTATCCCACAAGGATTTCATGAAGAAAGGAAAAAGCCCATTATGGAAAGACCAAGAGTTTTTTATCAAGCTCCCTTTCAAGAAAAATGAAAACATCAATCCGACAAAAGCCAGTCATTCAGGCATGAATCCAGATCATCTTCAGCTTGCAAAGAAAGAATGCGAAGAACATTTGGAATTTGATCTGATAGAGCCGTCGGATTCACAATAGGCATGCGTTTTATATCAACAAAAGAGCTGAGCAGACAAGAGGAAAACTCAGGTTAGTTATTAATTACCAGCCACTGAACCATTTCCTCCAAGATGATAAATTCTCCATCCCTAATAAAATCACTCTTTTCTCCCACTTAGCCAAGGCCAAATTTTTTTTTCAAGTTTGATTTAAAATCTGAATTTTGGCAATTGGGAATCAACCCTGAAGAACGACCCAAAACGGGATTTTGCATCCTTGATCATCACTTCCAGTGGAAAGTCATGCCCTTCGGGTTGAAAACTGCACCCTCCTTGTTCCAAAAAGCCATGATAAAAATCTTTCAACCCATCCTCCATACCTCCTTAGTTTACATTGATGACATCCTGTTATTTAGTGATACATTGCAAGAACATGTCAACTTGCTTCGTCAATTTGAAACATTAGTAACACAATACGGAATCATGCTCTCAGCAAAAAACATAGTTCTTGCTCAAACGGAGATTAATTTTCTCGGAATGTATTTTGCCCAAGGTGAATACAGTCCAGGACCACATATATGTCAGGAATTACTTAAATTTCCGTACACCAACCTCACAACAAAGCAGATCCAACAGTTCTTGGGTGTAATAAATTATGTAAGAGATTTCATCCCAAATATCTCTACATACATTTCGCCGGTCACAGAAATGCTCAAGAAAAATGCACCATCATGGGGAGTGAAACAGGATGAAGCAGTCAGAAAAATAAAGGAGATATATAAAAATGTCAAGTCTCTCTACATCCCTTCAGATGGAAAAAAGATACTGCAAACTGATGCCAGCCATGAATATTGGAGTGCTGTTCTATTTGAAGAAAAAGATGGCCAGTGGAAAATATGCGGATACGCCAGTGGAAAGTTTAAAGATGCCGAGCAACATTATCACTCCACCTTCAAAGAAATTCTTGCAGTAAAGAATGGAATTAAGAAATCCAATTTCTTCCTTATCCATACAGAATTTCTAGTAGAAATGAATATGAAGGCTTTCCCAAAAATGATCCGGATAAATTCAAAAATTATCCCCAATCCTCAGATTCTCAGATGGGCTCAATGGTTCTCTCCATACAAGTTTCAAGTCAGGCACCTGAAAGGAAAGGATAATATTCTCGCAGATTTTCTTTCGCGACCGGAAGAATTCTCAAAAAGATTTTTCCTAGCAAAACTGAAGCCATGTAGCCACATCTTTATGTTTTCAAATACACTGGGAACTAGTTCATTAAAGCCAACAGATCATCCACCGGAGTTGTTCAACCTCATGGATCCCTTTGATCCATCAATTATTATGGAAAGGAGAACTTATTATGAGCTCCAAGTTTTCTAGCAATATGGAGGATCCATTCTAAAGCCTTATGGTGTCAATCGAGAATATCCATTCTCTAGACGATTTGAACTTTCATCTTTGAGTCTCGGGTTTCAGGTTTGGGGATTTTGAGTTTTGACAATGAAATAGGAAATAACCAGGTGGGATTCGCGGTCATAGGAGAAAGCTTTAGTGTTTGGGGTTTAATTTTTGTTACCTTGCACTGATTTGTGCAAGGTTCCATGATTGATGGAGGTTGAAGAGATAAGAGAAAAGAGAGAGTTTTGGGAAAGAGGGGCGACCAGTCTTGGGAGGAAATGATTAGGGTTGGGGGGAGAGGTGTCTCTAGGTTTAAAATGAGAGATGGAACGGGAGCCGTTGGATCATTTGATCAACGACTTCGATTATTGTGACAGTTAGGCATATAAAATGATTTTTATGGAGAAAATTTAAGGGCCGTTGGATTCTGTGATCTAACGGCGAAGATAAAACAAGACGGGCTTTGAAAATAAATAGAAAAAACAGGATTAATCCTGGTCCGTTGATAATATGAATCAATGGCCAGGATGGGTTGTATTTCTTTTGTGAGGGTATAGGAAAGGCGACGTGGCATGTTGTGATTGGCTCAAATGTGATGGCACGAATTGCCATAGTGGAAAGAGAGGGGTGGGCTTGGGCTGGGTCAGATGGGATTGGGCTTGGGTGTTGGGCTAGAAGTGATTTAAAACATAGTCACTTGGTCTTTAATATAGAATTGCAATTATAGCTTTTAGCCTCTTTTGATCCCTTTTATAATTAAATTAAATAAGCTTAATAATTTTCGATACAATGCAATAAAATTACAACTATTATATACATTACTAACTATTTTAATTAATTTTTTATAAGTATTTCATTTTTCGAATTATTGCATTAATTTTTAGTTATTAACTTAGTAGTCTAATTAACTAGAAACTAGGGAGTAATTCAAAAATTAATTATAAGGCATATGTGATGTATATAAAAGTTATTTTAATAATCTTAAAATTGTAAATATATTAATAATTACATAACATTATACTAAGTGATTAATTTTAACACTAATACTTAATTAATTTGCAGAAATAGTTATTTAGTGATAGAAAATACTTTTAAAATATTTATCATAAATTATTAAGTATAAGTTAATATTAAAAGGAAGGGTCAAAATTGGCTGTCAACAGCTTTCCCTCTTTGACCAGAGATGATGAAAGAGTTTTCGGGAAAAGAAATTGAACCAAAGTCAATTTTGTCATGACTTTAGTCATGGATTGCAGGAGTGGCATGAAGATTATGAGGTGCAAGATTGGGAGTTGAGGAAAATTCTGGGAGGATTTTGGGAAGAATTTTGGAGGGATTGGGGCCGAATTCTAGCTTTGAATTGCTTACATACCTCAGGCTTAAAGAGCATCAGGCCTCATGTAGGTTTGGAGTGAAGATATTTTTTGAGGAAGCGATACTCATAGGAATTTGCCCAGTATCGTATTATGACGATATGATGAGATGGGGGATTGGGCACTTATAATAGCTTAAATTTGTTGCTTGACTTGAAAGATTTGAAAATTTTGAGTTCCACTGGTCGTTTTGTGGTTGAACTTGGATCCTTGGCCCGCTTATGAGTTTGCTGACCTCATAGCGTTGTAGTTTGGTTTTCTTCTTAGAAAGAGTTCCACGTTGCGATGTTTGTTCCTGCAAAACAAACGAAATACACGTATACCCATATATTGCAATGCAGAATATATTAAGATGCGATGTAGATGATGTAGGAATGATAATGCCTGGCTGTCGGCGAGCCGTTGTTTGGGATCGGGATGATGAGATACCTGATCTTGACTCGATTTGTTAGCCGGGCTGTGCACCATTCCGCAGCTTCAGAGCATTTAAAAATTTTCTCCTCTTGTTGGGAGGGCTTGATTTGTAGAATGCGTCACTGCTTGTTGGGAGAGCTTTGCACTGAGAACTGTCCACTCGTTGGGAGAGCTTGATTTGTAGAGTGCGCCTCCGCTTGTTGGGAGAACATTGCACTAAAAATTGTAAAACAATCTCCGCTTGGGAGTGATTGACTTAAATCGCAATCATGCCTGAAGTTGCATGAGCAAAACGTTAAAACATTCAAAGTAATAGCAAAGTAAAAGAAAAGCATGCCCAAGAGATACTCTCGACTGAGAAGCTAAGTTACAGCCATCGATTGGCAGGATGTCGGTGAGGAGGTTTGCGACTATCTATTCCAGCATTCGTTGCAATGGAGCAGCGATGTGGATTGTTCTGTTGGCGTGATGAATAGTTTGCTATATACAAGGCTCTGATTGGTGAAGCTGACGTTTGATTTGTACTGGACGCTCCGATCAATTGGATAGATAGTTTGCTATATACAAGACTTCTATTGGTGAAGACGATGGATTTTTTGTATAAGGTGCTACGATTAACTAAGCAAGTGATCTGCTATATACAGGATTTCAGCTGGTGCTGCCAATGTTTCATTTTGTACAAGATGCTCCGACTGTTTAAGCAGGCGGTTTGCTATGTATAGTGTTTTCCCGTATCAGCGGTCTGACTCTGAGGTACCTGCAAGGGATTCAAAGATTAGCCTTAGCAATACCATAAAAATTCAAGCAAAGGAGAAGGATAGATAATCTTAGGAAAGTGGCGGATCCGTCATATGCTCCAGTGTGATATCAACACTTCCTTGCTTCCTGTTGACCCTGCACTCAAAGAAAAATTCTTAGTGGGAGCGGGGAAGTTGGTTTGTGTCGACCACAGTGTTAGTTTTCCCCAGCCTCTGAGATGGTTGCGCCGCGAAGTTCAGTAGGTGGAACAAATTATTGTATTTTAGAAAACATTTTGAAAATACTTTGTTTTTAAGGAAAATGCCGTCGTTCCGGATTATGACATGTTACGAAAAGTTTTCCACATGCGAGCATCTCTTCTTAAAACTTTGTCCTATTGATGTCGATTTTCCATGATTCACAATGCGGCTGCTTGCCGTTGCGATTGCGTCCTAATTCAAACTAATGCATTACAAAGGTTTTCCTATGTTTATGACCGAACCCTTTCAGATTGCTACGCATCCAAACGGAATCAGGTCCGAATGTAGTTCGTGGATGATGATGAAATATGATGAATATGACCGAGCCTGATTTAGGTAGCCTACGTATCCAAATATAATTAGGTGAAGACGTAGTTCGATTAAAACAGATTTAAAATGATGAGATTAAGAATTAAATGGCCGAGTCTGACTCAGACAACCTACTTATTCAAATTGAATTGGGCTAGGACGTATTGTAATTACAAAAGACGACTGAATCCGATGAAGATTACCTACGTATTCCTTTAAAAGGAAATCAAGTCATGTAGTTGGGGAGCAACATACAAAAGTTATATTTGGTTTTTTTCTATTACAAAAGAAAGGGAGAGAAACCGAACCCTACGTGGGAAGTCAGGTTGAACGTAGTTTTGTTACAGCAAAAACCTAACTCTATTTCACATATCATTTTGGGGGAAGTCAGGTTGAACGTAGTTCTGTTATAGCAAAAACCTAACTCTTTTATTTGCCTTCAAACATAGTATCGCTTGATGCATCTGAGTTGATGGGCTTTGTGTTGATTCTTCCATCCATTTCTGCCAAGATTAGAGCTCAACCCGACAATACTTGGTGAACCACGTAAGGACCTTGCCAGTTTGGTGCGAACTTTCCTTTGGATTCCTCTTTGTGGGGAATGATTTTCTTTAGGACCAACTGCCTCGGTGCGAACTGGCGACCATGACATACTATTCTTTTCTCGTCGATGAGGATGAGTTGCTCCTGTCTGATCCGTATCCACTCTGCATCATCCAATTTGGCCTCTTGAATGACCCTTATGGATGGTATTTCGACCTCTGCGGGTATCACGACTTCAGTGCTGTTTACTAACATGTATGACGGTGCCCCACAGGATGTTCTCATGGTTGTCCGATAAGCCTATAAGGCGAAAGATAGTTTCTCGTTCCATTCCCTGTGATTGTCCACTATCTTCGGTAGAGTCCTATTGATATTCTTGTTAGCTGCCTCCAGTGCTCATTTGTGGTCCGTAGGCTCTGGAATTGCGATGGACGATTCTGAACTTCTTGCAGATTTCTCTCATGAGGTTGCTATTGAGGTTAGGGACATTGTTAGGGATGATAGACTCTGGTATTCAAAATCGGCAAATGATGCGGTCGGCTTTATAGATCAAATCACATCCATGCCCCAAGAAGCAAACGGCCAGGGTGAACCCATTACGTTTAACTCATTTGGCGGAACCTGGATGAAATCCCCATGAATTTGGCATTGGTGACACTTCTTTACATAGCGGATACTGTCACTTTCCATAGTCATCCAAAAGTATCTAGCTCTCAAGATCTTCTTAGAAAATGTGAACCCATTCATGTGGCGTCCACATGTTCCTGCATGTATTTCTTCCAATAACCTGGTTGCCTCGGCAGCATCTACATACCTCAACAAACCTAAATCTTGGGTCCTCCTATACAGGACTTCCCCATTGAGGAAAAAGTGGTTTGCCAACATCTCGAAGGCTTGCTTTTGACTGTTAGTATCATTCTCCGGGAATTCTCTGGTTGCAAGTAATCTCCTGATGTCGTGACACTATGGTTTTCCCATCTGGCTCTTCATCTACATGGAAGAAATAGCCATGTCGATCCCTGATCTCTATTTCGATAGGATCATATAGTTCTTGTCTGGATCTTGAATCATAGATGATAGAGTGGCAAGGGCGTCACTGAACTCGTTCTAAATCTTGGGGACGTGCTTGAACTCAATCTTTGTGAACTTCTTGCATAGCTCCTTCACGTAGTGCAAGTATGGAAGAATCTTGACATTGACGGCGAACCATTCTCCTTGGACTTGGTGCAACAATAAATCAGAATATCCTATGACCAAGAGTTCTTTGACGTTCATGTCAACTGCCATTCTAATTCCAAGGATGCACGCTTCGTATTCAGCCATATTATTGGTACAAGGGAATCTTATCTTTGCCGATGCTAGATAGTGCTATCTAGATTCCGAAATTAGGACTGCCCCAATTCCGACTCCTTTGATGTTTGCTTCTCCATCGAAGAACATTCTCCATCCAGGGTATCATCTCCAGTAAATAATACTTCTTCATCAGGAAAATACGTAGTGAGTGGCTCGTAATCCCCATCCACCAGATTCTTTGCGAGGTGGTTGGCTAAAGCTTGCACCTTAATAGCCTTCTGAGTTATGTACACAACGTCAAATTCGTTGAGGAGAATTTTCCATTTACCTAGCTTTCAGTAGGTATCGGCTCTTGAGGATGTACTTGAGCGGGTCGAGCTGAGATATCAGATGCGTAGTGTATGCTGACATATAATGCCTTAGTTTTTTTGACAATCCAAGTCAGAGTGCAACAAGTGCTTTATATCAAAGTATATTTGGCCTCGCATAACGCGAACTTCTTACTTAAGTAATAGATGGCACACTTCTTTCTCCCAGTTTCGTCATGCTGTCCCAACACACAGCCAAAGGCGTTATCCAAGACTAAAAGATATAGTAATAATGGCTTCCCGAGTTCGGGGGGGAACCAACACTGGTGGATTTCACAAATACTCCTTGATTTTGTCAAAGGCTCTCAGGCACTCTTCTGTCCATTTTGTGGCAACATCCTTTTTCAACAATTTAAAAATGGGTTCATAGATTATCGTGGATCTGGGCTATGAAGTGACTGATTTAATTCAATCTACCTAGGAAACGCGTTACATCTTTCTTTCTTTTCGGTGGTGGAAATTCCTGAATGACCTTGATTTTTGATGGGTCCAGTTTTATCCCCTTCCTGCTTACAATGAAGCCCAATAGTTTTTTAGCGGGAACTTGGAACGCGCACTTTGTCGGGTTCAACTTCAAACTGTAGCTTCGCATGCGTTTGAAAAATTTCCTCAAATCGTCCAAGTGTCCTGAACTCTTTCAAGACTTGATGATGAAATCATCCACATACACTTCAATCTCCTTATGAATCATGTCGTGAAAAAGGATGGTTATGGCCCTCATGTAGGTAGCATCGGCGTTCTTGAGACCGAACGACATGACTCTATAGCAGTAGACTCCCAAGGTGTGGTGAAGGTTATCTTCTCTGCATCTTCCTCGTGCATCAAGATTTGGTGGTACCTAGCGAAACAATTCAACGTTGTAGTTCATGCTTCGCGCAGTTGTGGATGAGGATGTGGTTATTTGGCAGAGGGAAATCGTCCTTTGGACTAGCTTTGTTGAAATCTCGGTAATTCACGCATATCCTGATCTTTCCTTATTTCTTGGGTACTAGGACGATATTTGCCAACCAGTTGGGATAATTGGTGACTCTTATCACATTCGCCTCTATCTTCTTGGTCACTTCTTTCTTTATCCTCAAACCTAAATCAGGTTTGAATTTTCTGGGTTTTTGCTTGATCGACGGTCTGGTAGGATTGGTGGGTAGTCGATGCGAGACAAATGTCAGTGCGTAATCCCGGCATGTCATCATATGACCATGCGAACACATCGATGTATTGTCGGAGGATCTCAACCAGTTTTTCCTTCTGCTCAGCTTCTAGGTAAATGCTGATTCTGGTTTCTTTCACATCTTCTTCACTTCCAAGGTACACCACCTCCATTTCTTTGAGGTTGGGCTTTTTCTGACTCTCTAGATGTTCGATCTCATGTGGGAGATTGTCTAGCATCATACTCTCGTCATACTCGTCATAATCTAGGTCGTTGCACTCGATGGTTTCGTTACATGTCACAATCATGGAATGCGGGTTTTTAGTATTTTGATTACTAAAAAGAAAATTTAAGTATAAATGAAATAGTAAATAGAGTTGAAATATTTTGAGAAAATGATTCTTTTTGTTTAATCAAAAGAGGTACGTCTTAAGCATTCAAAAGAGGCAAATGACAAAAAAGTACAGACAAGGTGCTTGCTTCAATTGAACGTGCGCTTTTCAGAAGAAAACTTTTACAGTTCCATACTACTAAGACTCCTGGCGAATCAAAGATGGACTGGCGGTCCAATTCCACAGCTTTTCTCCAAGTTCGGCATCTCTGGTAGTTGTTGTCTTGATGTTAGTCCCTTCACAACATTGTTTGATAATATTCACGAACAACTTTCCCATCCCGATGCTTGAAACATGCTCTGGCATAAAAACCTTTTTCCCGGAGCTAGCGGTATGAGCTTTCCCCACCGGAGGCTAATATCCTATACCAGCCCTTCCTTTTTTCCCATTAGGTTCAATTGGCTCTGTGATCCCATCCGACCTGGCTCCCAGCCCTGTTCCTAGCCTGTATCCATATTTCATCATCTCTCTCATAGCCATCTTGGATCTATACGGCAACTGCATTCCAAAGTTTTGTTCAGTCTCTTCCATTTCGGTAGTCTGCATGATTTTCACTGCATGGAAAGCAACTCCGTCTAGCCTTTCAATCAATGGAACAACATGCTCCAAATAACCAGAGTGACAGCACTCACCGTGGACCAAAATCTCCTGACATCCCCACTCAAAATTCATGCATTGGTGTAAAGTGGATGGAACGGCCCCTGCCATGTGTATCCAGGGACTCCCAGCAGCAAAGTTGTAGGAAGAAGAGATATCCATTAATCGAAACAATACGGGAAATTCGACCCGCCCGATCTATGAGGCCATATAAATTTCTCCAATGACATCCTTTTGCGAACCATCAAAGGCCCTTACTCTCACGTGGCTTTCCTTGACTTCGCTCAAATGGATTCCTAACTCCCGTAGGGTAGAGAGCGGACAAATGTTGACTCCTGACCTTCCATCGACCGGCACTTGGGACACCACTTTGTCCCCACATTTAGGAGTGATATGAAGAGCTTTGTTATGACTTGCACCTTCGATAGGAAGTTCTTCTTTTCTGAAAGTGATCATATTTGCTTCGGCCATTTTCCTAATTGTCGCGACTAGCGCCTCACTGGTGGTGTTGCTTGGTACACTTACCTTACTTAGTACTTTCAACAGGGCATCCTTATGACTGTTAGAGCTCATTAACAAGTCCTTGTTTGATATATGTGCTGGAGTTTTTTTCAGCTGCTCCTCCACGGAGTACTCTTTGATCGCCATTCTCTTCCAGAACTCGGTGGCTTCCTTGTCTGTTATGTTCCTTCTCTGAATTTTCTCTCTTCCCAAGTTCCCTCGATTGGCATCTTCATGATTGTAGCATCTCCCAGACCTAGTCATACCATGGGTTGCGACAGAGTTTGTCATTTTGGTCTTCCCCTTCTGCTGGTACGTCCATGGGACGATTTTGTATTCCCGACTCTCCTCGTCACCTGTAGCAACAACATGTTGTCATTGATAAGTCTAAATTGTCACTGTAGGTCTCACTTGTACTATAATCGTTGGAGCCCTTTGAGGAGGGATCCTGGTGGCTTCTGCATTCTTTTTCCTATAGTGACAATCGTTTCCTTTAGGTCATATTCTTCGTCCAATGTGATCATGTTGACTCCCTGGTTTCGGTGATTTGGTAGCGGATTGTGATCCACATTGAACAGCGCCAAAGCGCACTGAATGGCTCTACTCTTGATTAGTGTTTCAATCTCATTTTTTAGCTTAAAAAATCTTCAGTATCATGCCCAGGTACATTAGAATGGTACACACACCTTTTAGTTGCTTCAAAACAATTGGAGGGATACTCAGGAACCCTTCCTTCCACTGGATGTATCAATCATGCTCTTCCAAATCTCTCGAACAATTGGGCAGAGGCTCACAGTCGTGGTACAACTTCAAGGACCCCTTCTTCAAAATTGGGACGAGGGCGTGGTGCATAAGCGGGTTGATTATGGTGAGTAGTGGTTTGGACAGGAGCATATGGTCGTTGTGGGTTCGAGGAGGGTTGTATTGTGGTTGAGGATGATAATTCGGCTTGGTGTTATAGATGGAGCGTAAGTGGGTGGTGGTGAATTATTGTTTGGGAATAAGAAGTGTTTCCGTGATGTGGGTTGGGTTGATAGTAAGTAATGACTGCCGATACCTCCTCTTTCTTCTTCTTTCCACTACCGGTTGACCCTGATTGAATGGCCTTGTTGGTCACTTGCAGTGCTGCCATGGATTGTACTTTACTAGATTTTATACCCGCTTACGCCTGGCTTCTCTCTCCATCTCGGCATATTGGTCAATCGCATAAGGCACCCTGACTATGACCGGCGCTGTAAAGGAAGGTTCAAAAATGGCATATACGGGGGGGACATATCGCTCATGAGCGGCGGTATGTGCCATAGGTATGTGCTGGTTGGGTGAGTGGTAAAAGTGACTCCATCACGAGCAGGGGTATGAGTTGCACTGGTGGTGATAGGCGGGTGTTGTGGTGTCTGAACATACTGTGGTACATAGGGAGTGTGGATATGGGGATTTGGTGGGTTTGCGGGGGTTACTCTTGAGTGGTAGGGTCTGGAGTTGGGGTGTTGTTGTTTTGGCATGATATGGAAGGAAAGTGGCCAGGAACGGAATTCAAAGAAGGAAAACGATGTGGTTGAGGAAGCCTTGTCATGGCTAGATATGCTAGTTCCCTGATATGTTATACTTCCTCCCTTAAAGACTCCATTTTCTTAGCCATCCTGGCCAGGTGTTCATCATTCCTGGTATAGTCCTTCTTCCTTGATCACCCCGGGTTGTCGGCTATGACCAGAGCATGTTCAGTCGGGTTTTCTGTAGCTGACGTCTTTCCCTTTGATCTTAGATTTTACGGTGGTTCCGCCAGTTTCGGGTCGATACAAATCAACTCTTTTATTTATTTATTTTGGAGGTAATAATAAAGCAAAAGAAAAAATAAGAAGAAAGAAAAGAAAAATAAACAGTGTCAGTTTCTTCATTTATACGGGCAGGAAATCACAGAGCTATTAATTCATGCACTAAGGCTAGCGCATTTCCTAGAATTCGTGGGGACCTCTTATTCCCGGAGGTAGGCCTAAATCGTAGATGTTTGACAAACATTTATAATTGAAACATTTTGATCGGAAGCAAATTTGTTTTCATTGATAATTTGGATTGAGGTAAGTGGGAACAAAGATTACATCACTGTTTTATAGAACTGCATGGGCTTGGACAACTTGCCCTTTGGGAAAGTAAAAGAAAACTGGGGATAGGGTACAAAGTGGGAAAGAAGGGGAAATCAACCAGCTTCAAGTAACCATTCTCGCAGTCATTTCCCATCTCCTCTGCTTCTTCTGGTTCTTCCTTCAGATCTTCTTCAAACTCCTCCTCGTCATCATTGAACTCTGACCCTTACTCTGGATCTTCTCCTGGCTCTATACTAGACTATATTTGGATACACTCCACTACCCGTTCATCATCTTCAGCAGGTGGCAACATGTGATAGATGGATCCTGGAACTGCTTGACGGTGTATTGAAGTAGTTACAAGGTAATGTGGCAGGATATCATGGTAAATTTGCAAAGTAGCAACTGCGTCCTCTAGCTAGGCTATACCCTCTCTGCTTGGTCGGGCCATCTTGTCCTCCTTGTTGATCAAGACATAATACTCAGGAGTACACCACGAGTTTTTACCCATCGGCATCGTGACCAGGTCGTTCTACTCTTCTTGAAGCCTTCTTATCCTAGGGATCGAAATCTGTTTGTTGTACTCATCTTCGTATAGTGTTGTCCTTGTCCATAGAGGCACATCTTGGATTATCCCAAACTGTCTGAGAGTCCCTAGGCATAAGTATGGTTGGACGCCCTCAATTCTGATCAGCTCAATGAAGTATTTCTGAGGAGTTCTTAAGATTCCTCTTCCACCTAATCATGATAGCTTCCAGTTGATCCATTCCCCACTTAGATTGGTCAATATTTCTCTCGACTCTTCTTGCCCATGTGGGGAGATCCAATGTCTCATCCTCTCATTGTGGCCGTGAATCATGTTGCTGACGCCCACAAAGTAGTCAATGGAGGCCTATCGCTAGAAGAAATGTTCAGTAGCCCAGATATGAAGCAGCAAGTTACAACCCTTAAAGAAATCATACCCTCGTGCACATGGGAACAAAGTCCTCAGCATCTCAGCTAGCACCATCGGCACCAGAGTAGTTTGAAGGTTGCTCCGAAAGGTTGCTAGAACCATGTGTAATAAGTTGATGTTGATCCGATCCCTTCTTTGCGGGAAGACCAATAATCCCAACAGTGCTAATAAGAAAGTGATAGGTCTGAGACTCTCCCACATTGCTTGGTCACATTGAAACTCTCTCGAATACCACTTGTAGCTTTTGCGGTGTCCAAATCTGTGGAACAGCTAGTGGAGGCTCACCCATCTATGCCGATATTTCTCAGAACCCGACTGTTGGCCAGGCCTAAAGCATCCAAGAACTAGTAACCAGGCATAGTAATTAGTAGTATTGGCTTCCTTTTGTTGAATGGCAGCTTCGTGAAACTAGTAACTTCTTTCAATGTTGGTACTAACTCACAGTCGGCAAACTTGAACACCGCCTTAGCCGGATCCCAGAACACTATCAACTAGCGAGTGAGCACCCTATTTGCTCGGATGTTTAGTAAAGTGGTTAGTGCCCCCAAGTGTGTTCGAATCTCTTCTCCGTGTTCCTGGCGAATGTTCTTCCACAACTGCTTTAACTCGTGTGGTGCTCCTATTACCATGTTAATCTCAGGAATGTTTTGGTTGATTTCCATTTTTTGAGGTGGGTAAAAGAAAGGTGTTTGGAAAGTGTTTGCGTTGGATCTTTAAGTGTCTTGTCGGTTTGTTTGTCTCTCCTCAAAAGTCATGTCGTTAGGTGCATGACCCGTTGACATTAGGGTGGGTTTCCTAATTGTGTGTCGATGCCAAGGACCGATGCACCTAAGGTTTAGGCAGTATGGCCTATTCTTGCTAGACTACTGTGTTTCCTACTTTTGAATTGGACAGAAGGCTGCTAGAAATTATGTAAGTTGACCTGACAAAGCCATTCCCCGAAACTAGAGAGTTTTGAAAAGAAGGTTAGGAGGGATGTAAAAGACAACCCTCGCGTGCCATTGTGTTTGGTAGTGTATGGCCAAGAATCGATAGGAAGGAATGTGATGACAATGTATATAAAGCAATAATAGATAAGAATGTGGCAATAATAAGTATGATAATAAGCATAAAGAGTGAATAAAGCAGGTAAGCACGTAATTGCAATTTTATCTACAGCTAAAGCAATGTACAAATAAATCTAAATGCCAAATTTATTCTAAGCCTGTTAAGGTCAGAATCTAAGTGTGAAATCTCCAGAAGAGTCGCCATGTTGTTGCACCCTATTGCACTAGTTAAAACAAGATTCAACTTGTGGTTTCTCTGTTGTTGATGAAAGAGAGTCGCCACCTAATATTTAAAGGTAAACTAGGGTACCTATTTAATTACTAAGTCCTATTCTTTATTAGTCTGCTGAACGGTGAGATTATGGGTAAGGGTTCTTGTTCTTTTAAGGGGAAGGTGTTAGGAACCCCTTAAAATCTACCTGAGGTAGCTCCATAGGACTTAAACTAGATTTGGAATTAATTATTTGTACTATGCCTTAACAAGTGTTCTAAAACCTACCATATGTTAGGGCATAATTCCTATGAGGGAAGAATCTAGTTCTAAAGAGGATGGATTTAAAGATGAGTCTTAAAAAAAATGATGTTAGTGCATATATGCTCGAAAAGAGCTTAAAGGTATATATGATGTTTGTATGAAAACATGTGAAAAGGAGGAGCTATGCTATAAAACGTTTTGTCTTTTAAGAAGCATGGAGGTTTATATTACTCTAGAAAAATGCTATGAAAGTGAGCCTAAGATATACCTTGGCTTTTAAATATTTGAAGGGGGTTGTTTGTAAATCTTTCATTGGGGCGGCAACACCTTATTTTCGAAATGAATTGATTTCCCTTTAGAAGGTCAAAACTTGCGTTTGAAATATGTTTTTTTCCTTTTTGAAAGAGGAGCTGCCATCTCTTGTTAAGCCTTTGGACTTCAAAATCTTTTCAGAAAAAGTTAGCAACGCATAGTGGATTAATGGTACAAACAACTTATAATTAGCGAATGTGGGATTAGTTACTAACTAATAGTTTTTTTAATCATAGGTTCTTTAAGGCTTGCCTAAGTCGTTCACATGATTTAAGGAATAAAGTAAGGCATCCAATCCATTAAGATTATTGAAGCATACATGTGCAAAACAACAAGAGTGCAACAAAATAACAAAGCAATGCATGTATGTTAGAGAATCAGTAACGCTAAAGGAGTAAAAGAGAGGATTGGACTCTGGATTTCGGACCTCAAAGAGACAGGCCTATCAGTAGCAATAATGGGCAACGACCATTTTACAATTTCAAGAAAACACAACAACGCTCGCTTGGGCCTGAGTTCCTCAAGAACTCAGCAGGCTCAAACAATTGTACATGTTCAAAGAAAAGAGAAAGTCATTAGAGAATAATACCTAATACACGTTCATACATGAAGAATAAAAACTTGCAAGCAAAAATAATGTAGAAAGTCACCAACAACGCATCTAAACACTAGGAAGGTCACACTAGTGTGGTTGCTATGTGTAGCAAATGATCAACATTGAAAACTTTAGTTGTCATTAAACACTCAACCCAAAGAGAGTAACGACTGTCAATGAATTATGTGCTAGGGAGAGAGTCCCACCCAAGGTCAAGGCCCCCTTTGAATTCTCCAACACTTCAAAGTTCCCAAGGGTCTCAAGGCCCAGGGCAATGCTTGTGCCTGGGAGAGTAGAGCAACAAATAATCAAACCCTACTCCCAAATACCCTTATCTACTAACAACTCATTCTTCTCTATAGGCTTAAGTGCTAACGAGGTACTTTCAATGTGAATCAGTCACTAAAACACCATTACAGGAGTATGCTCTTCTTAACAGAATAACATAAGGAAGACAAAAGGAAACAGTTTTATCTACGTAACTATATCTCCAAACATCAAGTGAATATATTGAACAGTTCTAAAGGTCATGGCTTCAAACACACATAGAGGCAGTGGTGCTAACATACTTACAGTTAGAAAACCAAACACTTGTAATCAAGCACCTTAAGGATAAAATAGTGAAATTCATGCGTATGGATACATCCCAATCATGACCCCAAGTCTTAATTTATAGCATGTATATAGGCTATCAGTCCTTATTGACAACCTCTGAGGGTATCAACAGAGAAACAAGTTAACCACTTCAATTAAGTTCCTTAAAAAATGATGACAGAGATATCATTATCAATCTTTACTTCTAAAGACATTAGCAAAGGTCACAGACATAAGACCTCAGTTAGAATTTCTAAGAATGTCAACAGGTTTACTAATCCAGAATATCAACAGAGATACAAACTGCTAACCTGGTCAGGACCACTAAAGGTTATGTTCACAAGTTAAGATTCCTAATTAAGGCCTCTAAAAGAGCATTAAAGAAGCTTAAGCTACCAACTTTGTTTGTTTCTAAAGCTTAAGATATGACTACTTCTTCCTAAGACCTTTTAACTTCATATTAATAAAGTATGATGTTAAGCTCTATCAGTAACAGTAGGAAGTTCAACCTGAAATTCATAAGTCAGGTCTGCCTGGTTCATGCGGGCTTAGTGTAGCTCTAAGAACAACAAGGACATGCACATGGTTGTGGAAAGCAATTAAACAAGTACTGAAGGATAGAAATGATTGCAGGATCACCTATACAGGGATCATGAAGTCGTATTATCTCAAAAATAAAAATGCCATCATCATTAAGCTAACAATGTCAACACTTGGACTTCAGAAAGGGGGTAGGGATGCTATCACATCGGAAAGTTTATCAAGCAGTTTAAGGGTAGGATTTCAAAGATAATGTTGCGTTGTTTTAACTACTTAGGATACCAGAACATTGGAGAAGGCCTCATGACTTAGGTCCGACATGTGATGAACTTCAAAATATATACAGAGATAGTACAGGAACTTAGTATGCTCGAATTATGTTCATATGGTATGATCAAATAACTACAAGCGCATAAGTGGTTCAATGACCTCTGTAGGATCAAAGAAAGACATGCTAAAGGAGAAGATAAGTTCAAACATCATAAACCAACATCCCCAGGCCAAGACAACAGCCTCACTGACTCACATTTGTTTAAGTCTAAGTGTCAAATAGACTACTACCAACACAAATGATGCTTAAGGCAGAATGACACTGCTTAACAGAACATCACGAGAGCCTGAAGATAGCAGATATCAAGATAGATTAAGAATTATTAGACTTTTATTGAGGTTTAACAACAGAGACAGGCCACCAAATAGTCATTAGGACTATCACAGCACTATCACTCCAATAACTCATGAGTTTGTGATATATTTAATAACTATATACTGTTTACAAAACATATAAAATAGTGAAGACATTGTTACATCGCTAACAATCATTCAATAACAGAACGAATCATACTTAATCAAACAAACGAACCAAGAGGAATAAGATTGAAATTTACTGAACTTTTCTTGGGATGCAGACCAAAAAGGAGTTCAATTTAATATAGGACCCAAAGCTTCAGGATTAAGCAGTGAAAGAACTCATAAATGAAAAGAAAACCAAAAATCACTAAGGAGCCTAAAGTTTTATGAAATCTTAGTGTTGCTTTTGTGTTCATGTTTGTTCTATTAGGTAAGAGCACTGAAGGCTCTGTTTATAGTGCATTCAATGCCTTAGGGTTCCGACGAATTTGAATTAGATAGTGGAAGATGACAATAGTCAAGTGAGGATGGCAAGGTAGAGATAAAATCAAAGAACACAGCCAGAAAAATGGTGAGAAGTTTACCTGGTTGTGGGAAATCGACCGTTGAACGCGAAAATCAATCAGTCAAAGCTCCAATATCTAGAGGTCATTGCATTTGACCTTTGGTCGATGAATTATGATGATGAGTTCAGAGAAAATCTTCACGCATGGTGCGATTTGAAAGAACATAAGAGAAACCAGACGATTTGAACTTTCATCTTTGAGTCTAGGGTCTCAGGTTTGGGATTTTGAGTTTTGACAGTGAAATACGAAACAACCAGGCGGGATTCGCGGCCATAGGAGGCAGATTGAGTGTTTGGGGTTTGATGTTTGTGACCTTGCACCGATTTGTGCAAGTTTTCATGATTGATGGAGGTTGAATGAATGAGAGAAAAGATAGATTTTTGGGAAACAGGGGCGGCCGGTCTTGGGAGGAAATGATTAGGGTTGGGGGGGAGGGGGAGGGTGTCTCCAGGTGTAAACTGGGAGATAGAAAGGGAGCCGTTGGACCATTTGATCAATGACTTTGATTATTTTGAGAGTTCGGCATTTAAAATGATTTTTATGGGGAAAATTTAATGCCTGTTGGATTCTTGTGATACAACAGCGAAGATAAAACAAGACGGGCTTTCAAAATAAATGAAAAAAGGGGATTAATCCTAGTCTGTTGATGATATGAATCAACAGCCATGATAGGCTGTGTATCTTTTGTGAGGGGATGGGAAAGGCGACGTGACATGTTGTGATTCGCTCAAATGTGATGGCATGTATTGCCATAGTTAAAAGAGAGGGGTGGACTTGGACTGGGTCAGATGGGATTAGGCTTGGGTGTTGGGCTAGAAATAATTTAAAAGTTAGCCACTTGGTCTTTAATAAAGAATTGGAATTATAGCCATTAACCTCTTTTGATCCCTTTTATAATTAAATTAAATAAGCTTATTAATTTTTATTAAAATACAGTAAAATTATAATTATTATATACATTACTAACTATTTCAGTTAATTAATATAAATAATTCATTTTTCGAATTATAGCATTAATTTCAAATTGTTAACATATAAGTCTAATTAACTAAAAATTAGGGAGTATTCATTAAATTAATTATAAGGCCTATGTGATGTATATAAAAGTTATTTTAATAATCATAAAATAGTAAATATATTTGCAATCACATAATACTAATGCTATTTGATTAATTTTAAAAGTAATACTTAATTAATTTGTAGAAATTGGTATTGATTGATAGAAAATACTTTCAAAATATTTATCGTAAATTATTAAGTATAAATTTAATTTAAAAAGGAGGGTCAAAATTAGTCGTCGACAATATCCGAGAATCATATGCAGGAATGTACTCATATAAAATAAGAGATAAGCATATATAATGCACATGGATAGAGGGATAACCATGCATGGGTGCATACATATGTACAAGTGATGATCCATAGGTAGATGTATGGATGTATGTACGTATGATACATATGCAACATGTACTTCATCGTCCAAACAATCATCATGCCCAATTAAGCATCAAAAGCCAAATCATAGTCCTCAACATGGGCAAGAAAACTCAAGTAGTCACACAACAATTTAAGGTATAATACAATAATAACAAGTACTGATGCATGTTCATAATTAATGTGTGACTACGTCTAAATCAAGTATAAAAATGATCTTGAGAATAGTTTGTCTTGCTAAAAGTAAGGTATCATTAACCTTA
This sequence comes from Nicotiana obtusifolia, assembly GCA_002018475.1. Classification (NCBI taxonomy): domain Eukaryota; kingdom Viridiplantae; phylum Streptophyta; class Magnoliopsida; order Solanales; family Solanaceae; genus Nicotiana; species Nicotiana obtusifolia. The sequence goes on from MCJB01031528.1 coordinate 52,277, forward strand.
ACATTTAACTGTAGCAAGGCTCATAGTGTTCACGTAGTCAATCAATCGAGTAAACCATAGAGTAAGTAGATCACACAACCAAACAAGGTAGAGAGTAATCTAACATCTACCCCCAAGCTAGAATAACCATGGAAAATGCATATACACTCGTCACCTAGCATATACGTCACTCCTGCAAGTAGCAAAAAATAATATTTATTAGAGAAAATTCCCTCAAACAAAAGCTAGGCAAGACACTTAACTTATTTCGCTAGTCTTTAACCTGCAATCGCTTCAAAACCTCGCTCTAGTCTTCCAATCATACAAATCCCAGCAAAACATCCACCAAGAAAGTCAAACAATGCTATAGGAAGCAATCCCAAAAAATAAAGCTTCAATCTTTGATTGTCACGACCCAGAATCCCATCCTCGGGGTTGTGATAGCGCCTAACATCTACTTTCTAGGCAAGCCGACGTGAAACAGAAAATTAACTGGCTTTAAAAATTTATAACAAGATATTAACAACGAAAACGATATAAGTCTGAAGTATTGTAAAGTAATACTGAACAGCGATGTCTAAACATAACCTAGAAGTTGGTATCATGAGTATATGAAGATCTAGAGTGCTACAAACTTGGTCTGAATAAAATACACTATTTTGAAACACAGAAAAACAGTAAAGGCAGGAGGGAAGGGGACTTCAGGCTGCGAACGCTGTGCAGCTATACCTCAAGTCTCCGTCAGTGACTAGATCCGAGCAAAAGCTATGGAACGCCACTAGGACCAACTCTGGTATACGCACAAGAAGTGCAGAGCTCTTTAAGTGCCGAGCCTAACTTCGACAAAATAGTGACAAGGCTAAAGCGCGCCACTTACAATAACCTGTACGCAGTAATGATAATAATAGGAAAGGAAAAGCAGGGAATGGAAGTAAAGCAATTAATTCGTGAAAATGAACTCGAATCTCACTATCAGAAAGCCCAGAATAACAAGTCTCATAATCTCATTTAAAAATGCGAAACAAACAAAATAACAATAATAAGAACAACATACACAATCCATTGCGACGTGCAACCCGATCCCACCATATCATTCTTTGTCAATATCAATTACCATGAATACAATCCGTTGCGGCGCGCAACCCAATCCCACCATATCATCATTTATCACCATCAAGTATCCGTAAACAATCCATTGCTGCGTGCAACCCGATCCCACCATATCATCATGTATTTATATCAAGTATCATCCCTTATACCACTGTTTCAATTCATCATCTTTCAATTTTCGTTACGACATGCAACCTGATCCCCAATCGATTTTCGATAACATAAACAATCCAATAAATCAATTTACAAGGGTTTCTACATCAAAGAGTATGAGTGCAAGGCAATAAGGGACCACGTAATAATCAAAGGATGCAACAAATATTACAAGAACAATAGGACAAGTATAGCATCTGACAATTAAGGTGTGCAAGTAAAACAGTTAAGACAACTAGCAAATAAGCACGGAGTCATGGAATGGACAAACAATTCAATACAAGAATAATTAAATGACATATAAGAATTACGACATAGAAATATAGTAAAACATGTAACAATTAAGGCATGGAATAAGATAATTCATGAAATAAGAAGAAAACACGGAAACAAATATTTTGATGGCGTATATACACTCGTCACCTCACATATACGCTATTTTCTCACATATCCACGCAACACATAGTCCAAAAATTTTCTAAGTCCCTCCAGTCAAGCTTAGATCCAACACTTACCTCACTCCGCAAGCAAATCAAAGCTCAACTGGGGTTTTTACTCTAAAATTCGCCTCCAAACCAATCGACTCTAACCAAATATAGTTCAAACAATTCAAAATAAGCTTTATGAAACTACCCACGAGTGAAAAAGATTCAATCTTTAATGATTTTGGAAAAAGTCAACAAAAGTCAACCCCGGGCCAACTTGGTAAAAACCCGAGATTCAGACCAAAACCCAATTATCCATTCACCCCCGAGCCCGATTATGTGATTGGTTTCGAAATCCAACCTTGATTCGAGGCCGAAATCTCCAATTCTCGAAATTCCCAATTTCTACCTAAATCCCTAATTTCTACCATGAAAAAGAATAGATTAAAGGTTAGAAATCAATGGGTGTTTATTGAAATGGAAGGAAACAAGTTAAAATCTACTAACCTATGAAGCCCGGATGAAGTTTCTCTTCAAGTTCGCCTCTAGGCCGAGCTCAGACTTGGAAATGGTGAAAAATGGGTTAAATCCCAACATTGGGATATTTAAGTCACTGGGCGTCAGGCCTTCCTTCGCATTTGCGAAGGGCCTGTCGCGTTCGCGAAAGGCCTGTCGCGTTCGCGAAAGGCCTGTCGCGTTCGCGAAGAGCAGCGGCCAGAAATGCCTTTGCGTTCACGAGAAATGCTAAGCGTTCGTGATGGCCCACCCCACCTGGCCTTCGCGTTCGCGAGCCTGGACTCGCATTCGTGTAGAGTAACAGACAAACTCCCCCCAATCCCCTCCCTTACACTATGCCTTTGTGAAAGGTTGGTCGTATTCGTGAAGGTTAACCCCCACTACTTCGCGTTCGCGACAACTCCTCCTGTTCACGATGAATAATTTCCTCCCCAGCCCAGTTTCCCCTTGATTGGCGAGGCTATCTTTGCGTTTGCGAAGCACAAAACAACAGGCACTACATATTAGCAAACCAGCAGATCCTCTAAGTCTAAAAATGACCCTTAGCTTATCCAAAACTCACCTGAGCCGCTCAAGCTCAAAACTGAACATGCACACAAGTGCAATAACATTACACGAACTCGCTCGCGCGATAAAAACACCGAAATAACATCTAGAACTATGAATCAGACATCAAAATGTATAGAATTATCAACGAAACTTAAAAACTTTCAAATTTACAACCAAGCATCTGAATCATGTCAAATCAACGCTTTTTTGAACCAAATTTTGCAGATAAGTCAATAATAGTAAAATGAACATAGACCAAGTCCTAGAATTAGAATCCAAAACGGGTAGCTATAAAGTCAACCTATGGTCAAACTTTAGAATTCTTTAAACTTTCAAATTACTAGTTTTCAACAAATCACGTTAAATCAAGTTAGGGACTTCCGAATTCAATTACGAGAATACGCCCAAGTCCCAAATCACGATACGGACCCACCTGGACTGTTAATATACTGATCCAGGGCCGTTTACAGAAACTATAAACCGTAGTCAACTCAAATCATTTTAAGGAAAAAATTCACATTTTCTTTGATTTTTCACAGAAAGACTTTCCGGAACAAGAACGGATTGCGCATGTAAATTGAGGAATGCTAAACGGAGGTAATCGAGGTCTCGTAACACGGAAATAAAGGCCAAAACTCAAAATGACCTATCAGGTCATCACATTCAACACCTCTTAAATGGGCGTTCGTCCCCAAATGGACATAAAAATGTACCTGGACTGGTGAAAAGGTGTAGTATCTACTCCGCATGTCGGACTCGGATTCCCACGTGGCTGCTTCGATCGGTTGACCTCTCCACTGCAGTATGACAGAAGGATAACTCTTATACCTCAAGTTCCGGACTAGCCGTGCTATAATGGACACCGGCTCTTCCTCGTAAGTCAAATCCTTGTCCAATTGGACTAAGCTGAAATCTAATACATGGGACGGATCGCCATGATACTTCTGGAGCATGGAGGCATGGAACACCGGGTGAACTAGTGATAAGCTAGGTTGCAGTGCAAGCTTTCAGGCCACCTCTCCAACCCTCCCAAGAATCTCAAAAGGTCCGATATACCTAGGGCTTAACTTGTCCTTCTTTCCTAACGTCATCACACCCTTGATGGGTGAAAGCCGGAGCAAAACCTTCTCTCTAACCATGAATGCAACAACACTAACTCTATAATCGGCATAACTCTTCTGCCTAGAATGAGCTATGCAAAGTTGATCCTGAATCATCTTGACCTTTTCTAAGGCATCCTGAACAAAATCTAACAACCGAGCCTCTCTTGGCTCAAACCAACCAACTGGCGAATGACACCGCCTCCCATATAATGCCTCACAGGGAGCCATCTGAATACTTGAGTGTAGATGTTGTTATAGGCAAACTCCGCAAGCGGCAAGAACAGATCCGATGAACCCACGAAATCCATAACACAGGCGTGAAACATATCCTCCAATATCTGAATGGTGCGCTTCGACTGCCCATCTTTTTGAGGGTGATTTACTCAAGTCAACCCGTGCGCCTAACTTACGCTGTACGACCGTCTAAAAGTGCAAGGTGAACTACGTACCTCGATCAGAAATGTTGGACATCGGCACACCATGAAGACAAATGATCTCGCGGATATAGATCTCAGCCAACCGCTCTGAAGAATAGATAACTATGACATAAATGAAATTGCGGACTTGGTCAACCTATCCATAGTGACCCATACTGCGTCGAATTTCTTCATAGTCCGTGGGATCCCTATAACAAATCCATGGTAATACGCTCCCACTTCCACTCGGGAATCTCAAGCTTTAGAAGCAAACTGCTAGACCTCTGATGCTCATACTTTACTTGCTGACAATTAAGACACCGAGCCACATATGCAATTATATCCTTCTTCATTCTCCTCCACCAAAAATGCTGCCTCAAATCCTGATACATCTTGGCGGCACCTGGATGAATGGAATACCACAAACTATAGGCCTCATAAAGAATCAACTTACGAAGCCTATCAACATTGGGCAAACAAATCTGACCCGGCATCCTCACCACCCCATCATCTCAAATAGTAACCTGCTTGTCACCACCATGCTACACCATGTCCTTAAGGACAAGCAAATAGGGGTCATCATACTGACGCTCTCTGATGCGCTCATACAAAGACCGACAGACCGTGCAAGCTAGAACTCGACTAGGATCCTAAACATCTAACCTCACGAATTGATTGGCCAAAGAGTCCAAATAGGGCTTAAATACCTAGTGCATCAAATCCATGAATGCTGCTGGGGGTATTTGTCAACCCAAATGACATCACTAGGAACTCATAATGCCTATACCGAGTCCCAAAAGCTGTCTTAGGGACATCCGATGCCCTAATCGTCAACTGATGGTAGCGAAACCTTAAATCGATCTTCAAAAACACTTTGGCACCCTGAAGTTGATCAAATAAGTCATCTGTCTTTGGCAACAGATACTTGTTCTTGATAGTGACTTTGTTTAACTGCCGATAGCCTATACACATCCTCATCGAACCATCCTTCTTCTTCACGAATAACGTGGGCGCACCCCAATGCGAGACACTAGGTCTAATGAATCCCTTATCAAGCAAATCTTGCAACTGCTCCTTCAGTTCCTTTAACTCAAGCGGGGCCATATGGTATGGTGGAATAGAAATGTGCTACGTGCTTAGAGCCAATTTAATACAGAAGTCAATATCTCTATCAGGTGGCATCCCCGGCAGATCTGCAGGGAACACCTCTGGAAAATCACGCACAACTTGTACCGAATCCATGGAAGGAACCTCCATATTAGAATCGCGAATAGAAGCCAAGAAAGCTAGACATCCCTTCTTGACCATACGCTGAGCCTTCACGTTATAATTAACCCTGTTGGTAGAATGACCAGGAGTGCCTGTACACTCTAATCGAGGCAACCTTGGCATGGATAAGGTCACCGTTTTGGCGTGACAGTCTAATATAGCATGATTAGGTTACAACCAATCCATGTCCAAAATAACATCAAAGTCCACCATATCAAGAAGAAGGAGATCTACACTAGTCTCAAAACTCCTAATAGTAATCACACACGAGCGACAGACATAGTCTGCAACAATAGAATCTCCCACAAACATGGAGACATACACAAGAGCACTCAAAGAATCATGAGGTACAACTAGACATGATGCAGAATAGGATAATGCATAGGAATAAGTAAATCCCGAATCAAGTAGAACAGAAGCATCACTATGGCCAACTGGAAGAATGCATGTGATAACGACGTCAGATGACTTAGCCTCAGGCCTAGCTAGGAATGCATAAAAATGAGGTTGGGGCCCACCACCCTGACCTCCACCTCTCGGACGGCCTCTAGCTGGCTGGCCTCCACCTCTAATAGCCTGACCTCCACCTCTAATGGCCTGACCTCCACCTCTGGCAGCCTGACCCCCAGTTCTAGCTGGCTCTGTGGGCGGTGAAGCAATTGGTGCCAGAACCATGGCACGAGATTTGTGCTGTAGCATGCTGCTCAATAGTCTAGGACAGTACCTCCTGATGTGAACTGTACCCCACACTCCAAACATCCTCCTGGCTGTTGTAGCTACTGAAGCTGGGAATGATCCCAACAGGCAGGATAACCACTGCAGTAGCTCTGGATCGGAGGCGCACTAATAAGAGCTGATGGTGCACTGTAGGCTAACTGCCCATGATGAGATACATAAGAACCACGACTACCCGAAGCATTGTGGGATGCCTGAAGCGGTGACTGAAACGGCCTAAGAGGATGGCCTCTACCACAAGTACCCTTTCTTCTAGATGAGGCACCACTTAAACCACCGGAATGACGAGGACTCTTATTAGACACCGACCTCCTCTCCTGAACTTTTTTTTTTAACCATCTCGATCTGTCTAGCAATCTTTACAGCCCTCAGAAAAGAAATATCATCTCCGGTCTCCTTGGCCATCTGTAGCTTGATACTGAAAGTGAGTTTATCAATAAATCTCCTCACTCTCTCCCTCGCTGTAAGGGAGCAAGACAATGGCATGGAGAGCTAGGTCCACAAATCTAGTCTCATACTAGGTGTCGGTCAATGCCACCCTGTTAAAGGCGCTCAAACTGCCGGCGATACTCCTCTCTTAAAGTAAAGGAATGAATTTCTCTACAAATAGCTGTGAAAACTGATCCTAGATAAGTGAAGGCGAACCAGCTGGTCTAGTCAACACATAATCTCTCCACCATTTCTTGGTAGAACCGTTCATCTGGAATATAGCAAAATCGACCCTATTTGTCTCAACAATACCCACGTTGTGCAACACCTCCTGGCAATGGTCTAGGTAATCCTATGGGTCCTCAGAAGGTGCACCGCTAAAATGAATAGGAAAGAGCTTGGTAAACTTATCCATCCTCAACAAGGCCTCAAAAGACATAGCGGGCCTATCCCCAGTCTGTGTCGCAACAACCGGCAGAACTACCCCAACTGGCTGGGCTGCTGGAGTCTAATATAGGGGAGCCATCTACTTTGAAGTGTGAGTAGCGGGAGTCTATGCTCCTCCCCTAACCTGAGAGGCAGTAGGTGCCACCGAAAGTGCACCAGTCTAGGCCACACTCTCCATAAGGCACACCAAGCGGACTAGAGCATCCTGAAGCACTAGAGTAGGTATGAATCCCTTCGGGACCTGAGCTGGTCCGACTGGTACGGTCTGCGCTGGGATCTCCTGCTCAAGATCAATCTGAGGCTCCACTATGGGTGCTGCTGCTCGAGCTCTAGGCTGAGCTCTGCCTCAGCCTCAGCCTCTGGCTCATCCTTGGCCTTGGACTCTACCCTTGGTAGTAGCTGCAACAGGCCGCTCTGGCTCCCGCCTGACTGTAGATGCTGTGCGTGCTCTCAACATCTACGAGAAAGGTAGAATTAAATGATTCAAGCATCAACGATATAAGAATATCGCACGATATGGAAAGAAAGAAATGAAATTGTTCTTAAAACTCCATAGCCTCCGGAAGATGTACAGACGGCTCTGTGCCGATCCTCCACACTCTACAAAGCTTGCTCATGACTTGAGAGACCTAGGTAACCTAGTGCTCTGATACCAACTTGTCACAACCCGGAATCCCAACCTCAGGTTCGTGATGGCGCCTACCATTTACTTGCTAGGCAAGCCTATGTAAAACATAAAATTAACTGATTTCAACAATTTATAACAAGATATTAACAATGAAAATGATATAAGTCTGAAGTATAGTAAAATAATACTGAATGACGATGTCTAAACATAACCCAGAAGCTGATATAATGAGTACATGAACATCTAGAGTGCTACAAACATGGTCTAAATAAAAACAAACAGTTTTGAAACTCAGAAAAACAGTAAAGGTAGGAGGGAATTGGACTTCAAGGCTACGAACGCTGTGCAGCTGTACCTCAAGTCTCCATTAGCGATTGGATTTGAGCAAAAGCAACTCAACACCGCTAGGACCATCTGCGGGATCTACACAAGAAGTACAGAGTGTAGTTTGAGTACAACCGACCCCATGTACTCTTTAAGTGCCGAGCCTCATTTGGATGAAGTAGTGACGAGGCTAAAGTGGGCCACTTACAATAACCTATGCCCAGTATTAATAATAATAACAGGAAAGAAAAAGCAGGAAGTGGAAGTAAAGCAATTAATTTGTGAAAATGAAGTCGAATCTCGCTATCAGAAAGCCTAGAATAAGAAGTCTTGTAATCTCATGCAAAATTGGTGAAACCAACACAATAACAACAATAAGTACAACACACAAAATATCATTCTTTGTCTATATCAATTACCACGAATATAATGCGTTGCGGTGCACAACCCAATCCCACCATATAATTATTTATTAACATCATGTATCCGCAAACAATCTGTTGCGACGCACAACCCGATCCCACCATATCATCATGTATCACTATCAAGTATCCTCCCTTACTCATCTGTTTCAATTCATCATCTTTCAATCTCCATTGTGGCGTGCAACCTGATCCACAATCATTTCCGATAACTTACATAATCCAATAACTCAATTTACAAAGGTTTCTACATCAAAGAGTATGAGTGCAAGGCAATAAAGGACCACGTAATAATCAAATGATGCAACAAATAGTACAAAAACAGTAGGACAAGTAAAGCATGTGACAACTAGGGTGTACAAGTAAAATAGTTAAGCCAAGTAGCAAATAAGCACGAAGTCATGGAAGGGACAAAAAATTCAATACAAGAATAATTAAATGACATATAACAATTACGGCTGATAAAGCAATTAAAACATGTAACAATTAAGGGATGGAATAAGATAATTCATGAAATAACGAGAAAACATGGAAACAAATATTTTGACGGCGTATATACACTTTTCACCTCGCATATACGCCATTTTCTCACATAATCCACATAACACATAGTTCAAATATTCCCTAGTTCCCTCAAGTCAAGGTAAAAAGATCCAACACTTACCTCACTCCGCAATTAAATCAAAGCTAAACCAGGGCCTTTCCTCTAAAATTCGCCTCCAAACCAATCGAATCTAACCAAATATAGTTCAATAAATTAAAAATAAGCTTTAGAAACTACCCACAAGTGAAAAAGATTCAATCTTTAATAATTTTGAAAAAAGTCAACAAAGGTCAACCCCAGGCTCGCTTGGTCAAAACCCGAGATTTGGACCAAAAGTCAATTACGCGTTAATCCCAGCCCGATTATGTGATTAGTTTTGAAATCCAACTTCAATTCGATGTCTTAATCTCCAATTCTCAAAATCCTCAATTTCTATTTTAATCCCTAATTTCTACCATGAAAAAGCATAGATTAAAGGTTAGAAATCAATGGGTGTTAATGGAAATGGAAGGAAATAAGTTAGAATCTACTAACCTATGAAGTTGGGATGAAATTTCTATTCAAAATCGCCTCTCAGCCGAGCTCAAACTTGGAAATGGTGAAAAATGGGTCAAATCTCGACTTTGGGATATTTAAGTCACTGGGCATCAGGGCTTTTTTGCGTTCGAGAAGGGCCTGTCACGTTCTTGAAGAGCAACGGCCAGAAAGGCCTTCACGAAAAGTGCTAAGCGCTCGTGATGGCCTGCCCCACCTGGCCTTCCATTCGTGAGCCTGGGCTCGCGTTCGCGTAGAGAAACATACCAACTCCCCCTGTCCCCTCCCTAACATTACGTGTTCGCGTAAGGATGGTCGCGTTTACGAAGGGCAACTCCCCTGCTGCTTCGCGTTCGCGACCAACTCCTTGCATTCGCGATGAGTAATTTGCTGCCCAGCCCTATTTTCCCTTCATGATCGCGAAGCACAAAATGACATGCACTACATATCAATAAACCAGCAGATCCTCTAAGTTTAATAATGACCGGTACCCTATCCAAAACTCACCCGAGCCCCTCGGTCTCAAAACCAAATTTGCACACAAGTGTAATAACATCATATGAACTCGTTCGCGCGATCAAACCACCAATATAACACCTAGAACTATGAATCGGACATCAAAATGTATGAAATTTTTAGTGAAACTTAAGAACTTTAAAATTTACAATCGAGCGTCCTCATATTGTCAAATCAACTCCATTTTAAACCAAATTTGCAGACAAGTTAATAATAGTAAAATGAACCTCTACCAAGTCCCTGAACGGAATTCAAACTCGGTAGCTATAAAGTCAACCTACGATCAAATTTTAGAATTCTTCAAACCTTCAAATTACTAGTGTTTAACAAATCACATTAAATGAGGTTAGGAACTTGATCGTTTACACAAAATATTGACCGTAGTCAACTCAAATCCTTTTAAGTAAAAGTTGACATTTTCTTTAATTTTTTACCTAAAGACATTCCAGAACAAGTCATGGACCGTTCATGCAAATCGAGGAACGCTAAATGGAGCTAATCGAGGTCTCATAACACGAATATAAAGGCTAAAACTCAAAATGACCCATCAGGTCATCACATTGACGAATTTCAAAAAAGTCAACATTAGTCAACCCAGACTCGTGTTCCTGATGTCCGATATTAATATCAAAATCTCGATGACTCATAACCCGTCGAGTCCAAATATATAATTACTTTCCAAATTGGAGTTCAAATCGGTGATCAAAATCACAAAATATACTTTCTTATCTTGTAGATGCAAACCCCAAAATTCACATTAAAAATCTATGCTTTAGGCGTAGAAATTCATGGGAAATCAATATATAACAAAATTCAAGTAGAAATTACTCACCCACATAGTAATAATAAAAATCTCCTCAAATTTCGCCTCTTCTCGACCTCCAAAACTTTGTGAGAATAGTGACTAAATTCGAAAATACGTAAAAGAAAATGTATTCGTTGTCGCAGTCCTAATCAAATGGTAGATGATCCCGAAACTCGCCTTTGATAAGCTCAATATAATCTTTGCGAGATTCAACCCAAAATAGACTTTTGAGTCACCCAATTTGACCTTAAAATGAGAGAGATGTGATGGTTTGAAGTTTTAAATGATGTTTGAAACTTATGGACAAACTTAAGGATATAACCAGTATTTTCAGAATTGTTATACCAGAAAATTTAGCAATTGCAAAATCTTAGTTTTAGCACCAGAGACTCATCCGTAACCTCCTGAACACAAACCATATGCATTTTGTATTGGGTCTAATGTGGTCGACCGCTCGAGAAGGGTCGAGCTCGGATACGATATGAGACCGGGTCGTCTCGACCCGAGGTCAGCCAGTCGAGCACATATTTGGAGCAACCGAAACGGGCTGACCGATATTGACCAACCAATAGCACATCTCGTAACAGAAGGTCAGTTTCAACCAGATATTTCGTGGATTTCTGATATCTCGCCAGGAGTAAATATCTTAACCGTTATAGACGTTAAGCCACCATTTTAGGATATTTCATCCCATAATTGAAGGGATTTACATTGTAATTAGACTTTTACGATATATAGGGCTCTTTTATTTACCTATAAGAAGGGCATTTCGACCTTCATTGTAACACACAATACTTACAAGAGAAAACACTAGACATTATTACTGCTCATTGCTACAGTTCATCAAATTTTGTCTACCTTATACATTTTGTCACTGGCTACTCAATCACTGTGGTTTGATTACTACTTTTTATCCATTATATTTCTAAGTTGTTTGCTTTATATTTTATATTGTGTCAAATTGATTCGCGCATCCTTACCACTACGAACAAATTCAATTGTTACTCGGTCTTAAGGGTAAACAGTTTGGCCGTGGGGCAAAGGATATTAGCGAATTTTTGATACATTTCTTTCTTCACGCACTACTTTACGCTTGCTCTTTGCAGAATCTTCTGTTTTTCAGGTTATAGCCTAATCATGTCTCTCTCACTTCCCATCAACAACGAATTCAACCACCAAAGCGAAAACAATGCTATGCCCAGAAACGAGGTCCCAATCGACGCCAACTCCCAAATGGCAGTCGATACCGATCAAGCCCCCAGCCCATCGCACAGCGTTCGGGGGGAGAACCACTCGGGTATGCAGCAAAGTGGGGAAGATAATATTAGGCTCAAAGTAATATTTGATATGCTGCTAGCCCAGCAAGCGGCGATAGCCCAATTACAAAGCCGTATTCAGAACCCGGGCGGAGCCGAAGCCGTTCCTCCTCAAGTGGTAGACGAACAAAACGAGCGGGTCACACCATAACCAGAAGAAAACACCTCAGGAATCAACTCCGGGATTTTCAAGATGCTCGAGGAGTTGACTAAGAGGGTCGAGACAGGAGAAAAAAGGATCGAAGCTAAAGATAAGAAAGTCGAGACATACAATTCGAGGGTAGACCAAATACCGGGAGCGCCTCCTGTGTTGAAACGTTTGGACGCAAAAAAGTTTGTGCAAAAGCCTTTCCCATCAAGTGCCGCTCTGAAGCCGATTCCGAAGAAGTTCCGCATGCCCGAAATTCCTAAATATAATGAAACTTCGGATCCAAATGAGCACGTAACAGCTTACACCTATGCTATAAAGTGGAACGACCTCGAGGACGACGAAATCGAGTCTGTCCTCCTGAAGAAATTTGCAGAAACCCTTTCTAAGGGGGCAATGACGTGGTATCACAATTTACCACCAAATTCTATCGACTCCTTACCCATGCTCGGTGGTACCTTCGTCAAGGCCCATGCAGGCGCTATCAAGGTCGAGACGAGGAAATCGGACTTGTTCAAAGTCAGACAACGAGACAGCGAAACATTAAGAGAATTCGCATCTCGATTCCAAATGGAGTGGATGGACCTACCACCGGTCACAGACGACTGGGCCGTGCAAGCCTTTACTCAAGGGCTCAATACCAGCAGTTCTGCGGCATCTCGACAACTTAAACAGAGCTTGATTGAGTACCCAGCCGTTACCTGGGCAGACATCCATAACCGATATCAGTCGAAGATCAGAATAGAAGACGACCAAGTCGGGGTTGCATCGGGCTCCTCCTATCCCGTTAAAGCTTTTGATCGACCTCTAAGGGATAATTTTCGAGAGCAAAGGTCGAACCGAGACAGACACTAGCGCTACCCAAAAGATCGAAGGGTTGTACTAAGGGGGCACAACCCCCCAGAACAAGAAAGCAGGTACGACCCCAACCAAAGGAACAGAAGGCCATTACCGAAAAACAACTTCGAGAAAGTCAATAATCATCAAGAAGCACCCAGGTTGGCCGAATATAATTTCAATGTCAATTCATCGACGCTCTTTTCAACAATCGGTCGCATCAAGGACACCAGATGGCCAAGGCCGTTACAAACAGATCCTGCCAAGAGAGACCCCAACCTTATATGCAAGTATCATGGCACTCACGGGCACAGAACGGAAGATTGCCGACAGTTGAGAGAAGAGGTAGCCCGGTTGCTTGAAAATGGGCATCTTCGAGAATTTCTAAGTGACCGAGCAAAAAATCACTACGAAAATAGGGATAGACCGACAGATCAAAGAGAACCAAAACACACAATCAACATGAAAATTGGGGGTGCGGATGTTCCTCAAGTACCGGTGCTGAAACGTACCAAAATATCCATTACCAGAGAAAAATGTACTCGGGACTATGCTACAGAAGGAACTCTATACTTCAACGACAAAGATATTGAAGGTCTTACACAACCTCACAATGACGCACTGGTGATATCGATGTTAATATACGATACTCGAGTGAACCGCGTACTTATCGACCCCGGGAGTTCAGCCAACATAATCCGATCTTGGGTCGTTGAACAACTGGGACTAACGAACCAGATCATTTTCGAGGTCCGGGTGCTCAACGGCTTCAACATGGCATCGGAGACAAACAAGGGAGAAGTAACGCTGATGGTAAACATCGGTGGAACCACCAGGGCAACGAAATTCTGTGTGATCGAGGGCGATATGAGATATAACGCCCTGCTCGGAAGGCCCTGGATACATGATGTTAAGGCCGTACCCTCAACCTTACATCAGATGTTGAAATTCCCATCGGCCAACGGAGTCTTCACCGTCTACGGAGAACAACAGGCGGCAAGGGAAATGTTCGCAGTAGAGGAAGCGACACCAAAACATACTGCTCCTCAACGGAAGGCCAAATAGCAATCAGAGAACCTACCTTCAACAGAGGAGGGTGAGCAAGATCAGCTCGACGAATATAACTATGGGGTACCC
>MCJB01031539.1:0-10436 GCA_002018475.1 Nicotiana obtusifolia
TGTTGTTGGTAGCTTGATGTATGCAATGGTCTGTACGAGACCTGACATTTCACAAGCTGTTGGAGTTATTAGCAGATATATGCATAATCCAGGAAAGGAGCATTGGCAAGCTGTGAAGTGGATTCTACGGTATATTCATAATACTGTAGATGTTGGGTTAGTTTTTGAGCAGGAAAGCAATCAGTCTGTAGTTGGATATTGTGACTCAGATTTTGCGGGTGATCTGGACAAACGAAGATCAACTACTGGTTATGTGTTTACTTTTGCAAAGGCACCAGTTAGTTGGAAGTCTACTTTACAGTCAACAGTTGCTTTGTCTACAACAGAGGCAGAGTACATGGCTATTACAGAGGCTGTAAAGGAGGCAATTTGGCTTCAAGGGTTGCTAAAGGAGCTTGGTATTGGACAAAAAAGTATCACAATTTTTTGTGATAGTCAAAGTGCTATTCAATTAGCGAAAAACCAAGTTTATCATGCAAGGACGAAGCACATTGATGTTCGGTATCATTTAGTACAAGAAATCATCGAAGAAGGTGGAGTCACGGTTAAGAAAATTCATACTACAGAGAATCCTGCTGATATGCTAACAAAAGTAGTGACTGCGATCAAATTTCAACATTGTTTGGATTTGATCAACATTGTTGAACATTGAAGATCGAAGATGAAGACACAACCAAAATTTGTTATTGAAAGAAAATTGAAGATGTGGAATTTTGCCAAGGTGGAGATTTGTTGGTTTTGACAAAGTCCCACATCGGTGGGCTTTGGAAAAATAGTTGGGTTTTTTCCTATAAAAGGAGGCCTAATGTTTAGGATTTAAACACACCTCTCATTTGCCTTCATATCTTCTTAAGGCATTTGTATCTTCTCTCTTTAGTATTATTTCACTTGTATTTTTGGAGTGGAATAAAATATTGGTTGTGTCCGAGGAAGTAGGCAAAATTGGCCGAACCTCGTAAATTCTGGTGTTCCTTTTATTGTTGCTTTATTGTCTATTTATTATTTGGTGGCTGTCATAATTTTTGGTATAGTAGTTGTGACTTATTCACACTATATACATTTGGCTTTCGCAATAGTCTTAACATTCTTTGACCTTCATCAATGAGTATATCTAATTAACTGATGAAAAAACACAAAAAATTTGATTCCCTTAAAATCAAATTGCTGGAGGATGAGATGGTTTGGAACTGTCATAGTTGCGTCATGTATATAACGCAACTTTTGAGAGAGAACAACTGAGCTTAATTAATAATCCCTCTCTTCCAATACATGGAACCCAATTTTCTTTTTAATATGTTTAGTGAAGATAACTTCTTTCTAAATTCAAGAACAATTTAACTTGAATTTTTTATTTAATTTTTATTGACAAGTTTTTATTGTCACACAAATATAATGATATATTTAAAATTATAAGTTTCAAAAGTTTAATTACACAAATATCATGACATAATTAAATTACAAATTTTAAAGTTATTTACTTTTTATAAATATAGCTCCCGTTACCATAAAATTTAGGAGACAATTGAAAAAAAACGAGGGCCAAAAGTTAAAATACACACCAAAAAGTGTCATATTTCTGCAACTTTTTGAGACTATTGTGCCGCAGAATGCGACTACTTCTTCTCACTTTATATTCTGGCCCACTTTTGCATCAGTTTCATGATTCAAAGGCTCAAAGCGGAAGAAATTTAAAAATAGTTAGATTCATAAGTGTTTAAAAGCAATTGAAATTTTTAGCTACTTTTTATGTAAAGATAATGAACGAAAATATTGTTTAAACTCCGGAAAAGATTCCAGCATAATATACTGGAGTTCGAATTTTTACATGTGAACTCCCAGCATAATATACTGGAGTTCCAGCATAATATACTGTCCAACATAATATGTTGGAAGTTCTTACGCAGGTGCTCCAATCTCCAGTACATTATGCTGGAACTTTCCGTGTGCTGGAGTTCCAGCATAATATGCTGGAAATTCATACACATGTGCACCAATCTCTGGTATATTATGCTGAAATTTTTCGTGTTACAGCAAAATATTAATTATTTTTAATAACTTTACAAACGCCAGCTATTTTTTAATTAGCAGTCCGAAAATTGACTAGCTCGTGCTATTTTCACGCTCAAAGCATCCAGCCCGAATATATCATTAGAATTGGGCCTGTTCACAACATGCTTACACCATATATTATTGAAGGATGAGCTTTGAGCGCAGCAGTGGATGATACGTACCGTACCATCTCCAGTTTCGTCATGTGAAGTCTGAGAGATGGCAATTTTTGTTTGGCAATGGAGACTATATATATGTAGTGATTATCCAACCTAAAGCCTATAAAAATGTTCCATTACTTAACCATAATCATTAGTTTAATATATAACTTTAAGAAGAACAAAAAAGATAGTACTGAAAATCTTCAAAAGTTCAAGTATTGCTGCAGTTATGAGATTATTTTTTTTCTGGCAGTTGTGCGATTTACTAACAGCTAAAAACCGCACTTCTTTAATTTGTATAGAGTATATGGACATTGACAGGCCAATAAACAATAACTTCTCTCTTTCAATGATTCCAAATGGGGGATTGCACATTTTCTTTAAACAATCTGTCCCATTATGTTTACTTTTTTCATAAACTTTTTTCCAGCAACTAAAATTTTATGGTAAGATCACAAAATAAAGCTATGCTTGATCCGGCAATATATAAAAACTAAGGCTCGAGGATTATTTTCACCTTCAAATCTTGGATTTCAAGGGATTGGTGCATGTGGAAATGATTCTTTCTAGAAACTATCCTTATTTCTATAAGTAACTAATAAGAAAATGACCTCCTGAAAATGCATCGCAAACAATTGAAGATCAATCATTTGTCACACCCTTTTGTGTGGAAGAAACGAAAGTTTTAAAAAAAAGAAATATACATTTTTGGAGATTTTCTTTTTTACTTCTTCCCTTGTCTTTTTTCTTAATTAATAACCTGAATTAACAACCTAATTTTTCATATAAAACTTCATTAACAGTCTGGTTAATTTGGCGGTTGCTTTCCACACTAGGATTTAGTTTATTGAAAATTGAGATGATGAACATGAAGGCTCCTCTATCAAAGGCTTTGATCATCAAAATCAACTTGGTTTTCTTGGCTTGCTTCTTGATTGCTTACGCCGGCCTTCTTCTCCGTCCATCAACTTCTGTTTATCACGAAAATGCAGCATCCATTGTTGTATGCTCGTCGCGTGAATGTAAGGTAAGCAGTAGCATACACAAGTTTTTTATAAGTGGTGTCAGTCTATTATCGCAACTTAGCTTGTGTCTGTGAATTTGAATTTAGAGTTGTACGTAGAGGTTCTAAGGTTTACTTCTTGTCTCTAATTTGTATTTACTTTATATCGTCGATATATTTCTATTTGAAAATGGTATATATTTTTTTATTTTTGGGTTATTAGACAAAGTGGTGTTGAATGACATTCCTTGTAGAAAGTGGGGAGTTTTCCGTATTCAACAAAGAGAGAGAGGTCCAGATTTGTCCATTTAGTTGGATTACGTTCTAACCATGCCTGAAAAATTATTTCGTATTGTGTTTAGTTACGTTACATACACTAATAATATGAAAAATATTTTAAGCTAATTATACATCTCATAATAGCAAGTTGCATTTAACTTCTTTTTTCAGGTTACTATATGAAATAGTTTCGTCCAATATATATATGTATGTATATCACGTATATCAGTAGAATCTATCACGTTGCATGGTTATAACTTAAATAACATTTTCTTGTTTTTGAAAAGGCGGGAGGTGAGATAAAGATGAAAGCAGAGCTGAAAAAACCGGGGGTGAACGATACAAGAAAAATGATAAAGCATGAATTGCCTAGTTTCTTGGACACAATGGAAAAAGGTACGAATTCGAAAATTGGGATGGTTAATATGGAGGACGAGAATATTAGCGATTGGAGCAAGCACGGACATAATATAATACCAGTAGAATTCGAGAAGGTTTCAGACTTGTTTGAATGGAAAGATTTCTTTCCACCTTGGATAGATGAAGAAGAAGAGGTAGTTGTACCTAAATGTCCTAAAATACCAATGCCAATTTTCGATAACTACAGTAACATGGACATGATTGTAGCAAAATTGCCATGCAAGTATCCAGAAGAAGGGTGGGGAAGAGATGTGTTTAGAGTGCAAGTGCACCTTGTGGTGGCAAATTTGGTAGTGAAGAGAGGAAAAAAGGGTTTGAATGGGAAGACAAAACTGGTGTTTTTGAGCAAATGTAGGCCTATGGTGGAGTTGTTTAGATGTGATGATTTGATAAAACAAGAAGGGGATTGGTGGTATTATCAACTGGATGTTGTTAAGTTGGAACAAAAGGTTTCTTTGCCAATTGGTTCTTGCAATTTAGCTTTGCCTTTCTGGGGAAAAGGTAACATTTGTTGGTGCCAATTCTGTTTTAGAAAGCACTTTGTTTCTTCCTTTTGTACCCTAATTTTTCCATTTTCCTCTTTAAGAATTGGGTTAATGTTAGAGCAAGAGACAGGATGACATAGGCTTTCCAAATAAGAAGAGAAACCAGTAAGGCAAAAAGAGAAGCTCATCGCGCCAGGTAGGGGTCGAACCTACGACCTTCTGCTTAGGAAACAGACGCTCTATCCACTGAGCTACAGGCGCTAGGTAAATGTCTTAGCGTAAGCATAAATTTAAGATGACTAAAATCTTCACACACTCCGGATATATTTGAATTTAGAGGTTAAATAATTTATAAAGCAATGAAACCATCTCAAATAATTTAGGAATTTTTTTATAAAAATTGTAAGGTAATTGAATATTTTCTTTGGCACGGTAGTCGAGGTAGGGGATTCACCGTTAATTACCTTATTAGTGGTCCGATTATGTATATATTTGTTGCCATGTACCTAGATGAAATTCTTGTTGCTAGTCATCATCTATATTGACATAATTAATTTGATTTCAGAAATGAGCGAGGTCTATGATGTTTCCAACATTAAAAGCATCACAAAGACACCAAAACGAGAAGTCGCCTACGCCACAGTTGTTCATTCCTCTGAAGATTATGTTTGTGGTGCACTTGCTCTAGCTCAAAGTCTTCTTAAAACAGGAACCAAGCATGATCTTCTTCTCCTTCTGGACATCAGTATCTCCGAGCCTAAACGTGAGGCCCTCGTCAAAGCAGGTTGGAAACTCCGATTCATCGACAGAATCCGAAACCCTAGAGCTAAGAACAAGACATATAATGAATACAACTATAGCAAGTTCAGGCTATGGCAACTCACAGACTATGACAAGATCATTTTTGTCGACTCTGATATAATTGTCCTTCGTAACATCGATTTTCTTTTCTATTTGCCCCAGTTGTCAGCTACAGGTAGCTACTGCCAGATTTAGACTAGACACAGTTGATTTGACTAAACCTACTGCGATTAATAGTTATCACATATATAAAGAGTACAACTCATTGACTCTAAATGTTGAATTTGCCACTGCAGGAAACAGCAGGTCCATTTTCAATTCCGGACTAATGGTGATCGAACCATCAAATTGTACGTTCGATATGTTCATGCAACGTACAAAAGATGTTATCTCATATAATGGAGGTGATCAAGGCTTCCTTAATGAAGTGTTTGTATGGTGGCATAGGTTACCAAGAAGAATAAATTTTCTGAAAGATTTTTGGACAAAAAAAAATGGGATTAGTCCTAAGGACCATTGGTATGGAGCAGATCCTCCAATTCTTTATACCATACATTATCTAGGATTAAAGCCATGGATGTGTTACAGGGACTATGACTGTAATTGGAACGTTCTTGAATATCATGAGTACGCGAACGATGACGCACATTGGAGATGGTGGAAATTTCATGATACCATGGATGAGAGCTTACAGAAATATTGTGGGTTGTCAAGATTGGACATAATACGCTTGGAATGGATGAGGAACAAGGCTGAAAAATTGGGGTTCAAAAATGAACATTGGAGGATTAATGTTACTGATCCAAGACGGCTTGTTTGATTAATTAATTGGCTTCTTCAAACAATTCTTCTCCTTTGTTGTTTTTTTCTCTTTTTCGGCCTTAAACTTCATCCTTTTATACTACTTCAAGTGTTTTTCACAGAGAAATCTATGAACCTGCCTTATTCACCCAATTTTATTTATATGTGCATAGAGAAATGAATATTCTATTGTTTTGGAGCATGAGAAACACATCTAGTAAAGACACCTGCATATATTTTGCTATCATTCTTGTCATTTCTTTCTATATTTTAAAGAATTACGACTCACGCAAAGTATGTAAATGTAATTATGTATTGGTATATGTAAATGATTACTCGCCTAACAACGCAGAGATTGAATTTTAAGTTCAAAAACCAATCGCTTTTCAATTTAAATTTTAATTCTTTCAATGGTGAATTAAGATCTGTCCGAAAGAATAACATTATAATTTGGTATATTAGTCTCAATTTTTGATCCTTGGTGTAACTTGTAAACTTACTGTTATGTGACCAGGAGGTTACGGTTCGAATCATGAATTAGCCTCTCGCAGAAATACAGGATAAGACTGCGTACAATAGATCCTTGTAATTTCACACATAGCCAAAGCTTAGTGCACCGAATTGGCCTTAGTGTAAATTTGCAGAAGAAAATCAAAAGACAATCCAAGTCTCTGTTGTTGTTGTTGGTTAGACAAAGGTAAAGTAGCCAAAGGGTGAAGGCCAATTGACTGCGCGATAATGAAGGATGGAAACAAAAGACTGTTAGTTGAGCAGCCATTATTTAACTCCACCTAAAAAAGCGAAAATTTCCTTGAACACATAGCAGTCCAAAAGTCATAAATTTTAATTTTTTGTATACCATTATTATCTAAGATGGGCACTTTTTATATCTCTGAATATCGAGACCTTAACAGATTTTACATCCTATATAATTACTCAATATTATACATGTGACTTCATATTATCACGGGGAGTTCTTTAGGTGAAGAAGAATTTATTTAAAATTGATTTGGGGAATGGAGTTCCGATCGGAATCTTTTATTTAACATATGATCACGTCCGACCATTTTAATAAAATCCGTTTGAGTTTGTTATAGAGTATCACAAAAGTGCCACATGCTATAAACTGGAAGAACGTCTATTTATGTTCAAATAACAAATCGACTCGTATAGGGTGTCTCCGCTATTCTCAATATGCGCACCTCCACCGCAATAGGTCAATATTTAAGTCTTATGGAAAACTTACTTGCAGCCTCAAAGCCGAAACTAGCAATACATCCAGACCCAATGAATAATAAACTCAAGGATGAACAACAAATTTTCTCAATCTTGTCACACGAACAAGTTTAATGAAATCTATCCTTTCGGCGATTCCTACATATGCCATCCAAGTAATATTTTGCCCGCCAAAATTATTAATAATATTGATAAAATTTAGAGAGATTTTCTTTGAGGTTCTACTCCGAAAAAAATAGAAATTTAATTAGTTAGTTGGGATAAACTCACCTTACCATGTCGCAATGAAGGGCTAGGAATTCAAAAAAGTAAAGGCAAGAATTTGGCGCTAGTTACAGGTTTGGTGTGGCGCTTCCATCACAACCCCCAAGCCATTTGGGTTAGAATTTTATCTTCCAAATACCACCTCCCTTGAAATTCTACATCTATTATTTCACCTACGAGCAACATCTCCTTCATTTGGAAAAGTCTTCTCAAGGATTACACATTCGCCACCAAGGGCCTTAAATGGAAATTTGGAACCGGTAATGATATTAATTTTTGGCATGACATTTGGCTTCCTACCAATTCCATACTTAAAGCCTTATTCAAGGTCCCCTAGCAAATCTCGAGTCTACCTTAATGCCTTCTGAACTTTTCTATAATGGTCAATGGCACCTTCAGAAGCTATTTGTCACTCTCCCACCCACTATATCTACCCTCATCCAAAGTACGAATTTCAATATTCGCTCACCTTGCCCTGACAATCTTGCTAGTTTCCAAATCAAAGCGGCATATTCAGTATGAAATCAACGTATGATCTATACCTTCAAGAACACCACCTATTTGCCATAGTTGCTTCCTTAATCTCATGGATTTAGAAACTTCATATTTTCAATAAACTTAAATTGTTCTTTTGGCTAAACTTCAAAATCTACTTCGTATGACAACCTACTTTCACTACTTACATATTCTCCATGACCCTAAATACAGATCATGTCCTCATACTCCTAAAACCGTTCATACTTATTTTTGAACTGTAACAATATCAGACTAACATGGACCTTCTTCTATATCAACATTGCTGCTCCCAACTTTAATGAATGGCTTTGCTCGCACTGTCTGCGCAATCAAGGACCATTTCTCTACCAAGGTATTGAGGTCCCTG
The DNA here is from genome assembly GCA_002018475.1 of Nicotiana obtusifolia. Taxonomy (NCBI): domain Eukaryota; kingdom Viridiplantae; phylum Streptophyta; class Magnoliopsida; order Solanales; family Solanaceae; genus Nicotiana; species Nicotiana obtusifolia. The sequence continues at coordinate 8,383 of MCJB01031539.1, forward strand.
CCATGTTAATTGTTCCCTTCATCTTTTGGCATATTTGGATTATACATAATCATAATTTTTTTTATAATCCCCACAAGGAGTTGTCTGTAACTACTATCATGTATTATCTTATAAAATTTTACTTTCTTTCATCAGCTTGTTATCGTAAAGCTAACCCGTTCAGTTTTTATATTAAGTGGTACCCTCCGCCTAAAAACTTTGGTAAGCTTAATATCAACGGAGCCTTCAATCAAGCGACTTGCAGAGCAGGAGCAGCAGGGATTTTTCGCAACTCCAACAATCACTGAATCCGTAGATTCACAACCAGCTTAATCTGCTTCTCTGCTATTGAAGCTGAACTAGTAGCACTTCAACTAGGATTACATTTAGCTAAGGATTTTAGCCTCTGGCCACTTTAAATAGAAACTGATTTGCAGGTACTATTCACCATGGTCGAACATGGCAATAAATTTTATTTACCTATTATTTTTTACTGCAAGTCACTGATGTTGGAACTGGGTTGCGTGGAGCTTAGACATGCCTACCGAAAAGCTAATGTTGTAGCAGATGCCTTCGCTAAGCATGGCATGAACCTCACTCCCTCAAATGGACAACAACCATGGTTTTTCTTATACTACTTATATTCCCATCCCTTTGTTTATCAGCTTTCAATAAGGACTGTTCTAAAATTTTGAACGTTCGAACAATCTTGGATTATAATAACTACAACTCTTATGTTACTTAATTTCTAATATGAATCTCTTTATTAGCAATAATACTAATAACAACAACAACAACAACAACAACAATAACAACAACAACAACAACAATAATAATAATAATAATAATAATTAAAAAAAAAAAAAAACCAGCAATCTAGAATAATGTTGTATCGAAGTTATGGAAAACTGATATCCTCTCTATTTCAATTTTTGTGTTTTATTTGTCTTTTTAATCTGTTTAAAAGAATGCTACTATTTATATTGAGCACGTAACTCATTAATTTCGATAATCTCATATGAAATGTTTAAGGCTACTACATACAAATTAAATGGTATTTTGATACATTATACGGAGGAAATAATAAAAATGCAACTAAATGGGAACGAAAATTTTACGGGTACAAAATGTCAAATTAGACTTTAGCAATTACCATAAAATTATTGTCATTCAAAATATAGTCGTATTACACAGATCGAATTATGACCTCTTGACCACTCATTTTTTTCCTACCATACCGTCGATAGTCAAAATTGGAGTTCATTTTGGTCATAGAAAATGCCATATGTTCTCAAATAAAAAATTCCAAGTTGCCTACATCTGGGGAGTCAATTGTAATTCATCCTCGTACTTATAAATGTCATCAACGGTTTACCACGGTCGGACCAGCGGAAGTCGTTTTTATCAAACAATATTGAAACAGGGACTATAATCAAACTACGGTTGTTTTAGTTATTGTTTATTTATATTGAAGAACATATAGAGATAGAAAGAGAGAGGGTGAAAACTGAAAAAACAGACAAAACAGAGAAAGGAGGAAGACAAAGGCGAGCTGATAAACTCGCTTTTTCTTCTTCTTTTTCATATTCCTATTTTCAATCCACATAATCTTTTTGATTCATTTATACAAATTTATCTCAAATTTTGTATTTTACATAGGTAGGCTCCATCCCCGTGTTGCCCCATCCTCTCATCATTATTGCTCCTTTTTCCTTTTATGGACATCTTTTGATCAAAATTGTCTTTTCTTTTTGTTTGCAGTGGATTTTGGACCATATATTTAATAGGAGTACTTTTTATTTCCCTTTTTGGAGAACATATCCACACACAAAGAAAGATTCTGGTATGTTCTTCCTTTTTATTTTCTTCTTTCTGTTCGTTTTTTCCAACATTTTTTCATGTTAATTATATTGAAATATGTAATCTTTTATTAATTCGTAATCAAAACATGATTATGTTTAAGCTTTGGAGGTTTGATTCCAGCTGCATATTATCAACATGTGGATTAGCTTGGATTTGTTCAAGAATTCCAAATTGGTTCTTTCTTCTTTTTATGGGGTGGGGTTTTTGTTGGG